>WBNO01024162.1:104810-126725 GCA_013400575.1 Peucedramus taeniatus
CCCCGCGCACAGCCCCGACAGCTCGCCCCGCTCACGGCCCCGGGCACGGCCGCGCTGCCCCAGGGCCGGGCACGCAGAGCCCGCACAGGGTCAGAGTGCGGCTCCTTTCTCTGCGGGCACGCAAGGCTCTACACCTTAAAGATCACCTTGGCACTGCTCTCCGGAAGCGTCATTGCTACTCACAAGGATTCATGATGACGCTCTGGAAAAAGCCAATATTCTCCTGTTTCCATGGCCAGTAAGAGAGGCAGCCACGGGGGAAAGCGTGGCATGTTGTTAAAGCTGAGTCTGTTTACACCCACACCATGAATGAACTTCAGAATGGTGGCAGGATTTTAACTTCTCTTTCCTTTCTTATTGACGTTCTTGGTCAGGAAGGCATTACATACTGGAATATTTAAAAAGACTAGCAGAAAGAGAAGGAAAAGCAAAGGCACAGGGGGGAAAGCCCACCAAAACCAACAAAAATCCAAACAACAAAATTAGGGATGAAAGAAGTTGCAAGGACTTCTCAGTTCATGGAATTCCTTCCCTCATGGGAGGTCCTCTCCTGGACATACCCTGTTTAGACCCTTGGCCTCACTCACCTGGTGGGGCTGGATAACCAGTGTAATCAAAGAAGTGACACTGTGCTGTGCCCCTACCTGCCAAGGCTAATGAAAATTGCCTGTGCCAGGCGTCTGAACCCACAAACATGAGATTCCTTCTCCCACAAACATACTTTTCTAGTTGATCATTTTCCTTCCAGCTCTTTCCTTTCAAGGAGAGGAAGAAAATGCTCTCTCAGTGCCTCAGTGAGCTATGCAGTTCTCAGACCCAGCACCCAGCCCTCTGCTTGCTTCACTGCTGCAGTAGTTGTGGCTTTAATGTGAACTCTCAGCAGTCACAAGTCCATCAAAATGCTTGCAATTTTGGAGAGTATTTTCGACTTCTTGGTATGTGTCCAAGGTCAGGATGGAAGCTGAAGTGGAAGTCCGGAAGGGCCCACAGGAAATGGAGGAGGTACTGGCAGTATGGCAGATAAACAGCTGCCCACCAAGCACTTCAGACACCCCAAGGTACCTCAGACTGCACAGAGCTTCCAGACACCATGTAGAGCCTCAGGAGATGGGTCCATGCAGAAGCAACCACCAGAGTGCAGAGGGGCATGTAAGGATGTACTGGAGACCTTCAGTCTTAGAGGTGGGAATAGAGGACAGGAGATGGTGAATTCAGAGATCCATAAGGAAGGAAAAGAAAAAAAGTATGAGCAAGTGCTGTGGTTCTCTTTAGAATCTCTCTGTACTTGCAAAGTGACAGATGAAAATTGGGTGCTACTCTGTGCTATCAAAGGCAGATGTGCTGTGACTGACCAGAGCTTCAGTGTCTCCTGATGCTTTCTGTAAAGTGAACAGCACAAGCAGCCTCCCCTGCACACACACAACCAAGAGCCCCCTTCACCTTTCCCACCTTTCCCCAGCACTGCTGCCTGCTTCTGTGGCACCCAGCCTGGGGAAATGAGCTCTCCCCACCAATTCCCATCCCTGCATAGGCAGGGGTGAAAGGGACCATGCTGAGCAAGGATGGGGCAGAAAGGTGCCCATCACACACAGGGGGAGCTGGGCAGGCTGCAATTTGCAAGCACAGTCTGCCCTCAGCACATGACAGGGTAACAGGAATTATTTCCCTGCCAGAAATAAGGGTGGTAGAAAGAAGGCAGCTTGCAGGTTGAGCCACAGAGGGATTGGTGGCAGCACAGCTACATGAAAGGACTTTGCTCTGAACATTGCAAGAGATCTGCAAGAGAACTGCTTCCTCCTTCTTCTTCACTGAGTTGGTCATAGCCCTTCCTTCCTGGGCAGACCCCTGTGCTCCCAGGCTGTGCCTGCAGATCCAGTACCTCCCTCCTGCTCTGGGCACCCTGTCTCCAGCTCCTGTCATGGTTTTCCCCCCTGAATTACAGACAACAGTCTTGACATGAGGTTCAGTCATACAATTATTGCTGGAAACTTTTCTTTGCTGCCTGCAGTTCATGAGACTGTATTTTCCATGGGCCTCTAGGTCATTTGGACCTTAGGCTGTCTGGGAGGTGGGAGCCATGTGGGTTCCCTGGGGCAGCAGAACAGGACCTAGCAAGCAGGACCCATCCCATCATTCCAGCCAGGGAGCAGGGCAGGCCAGGAGGCACCAGGGACAGCCCTAGTCCTGGTCATCAGTCACTTTCTTGGGAATGGGACTGGGCCAGGACATCAGCCCACAACTGGGCAGTCACTGTGACTGTGGAGGTTTTGTAGACCAGTGGGAGCACCCTCCATCCTGTATCCTCCACCATAGGAGAAAGTCTTCAGCAACCTCAACACCCTTCCTAGATCTCTAAAGTAACAGCAGCTGCTGTCACTGCAGGAGGGGCCACATCCAGGCTTGTCCCAGCTGGTCCCAGCTTGCTGGCCTGGGGCAGGGACTGACTGTCCAGGATGGGCAGAGCCTGCTGCTGCCAAGAGCCCCATGCCTGTTGCCAGCCTGGCTGCACTCTGCCGGTGCCATGACATCCTCAGCTCTGCTTGCCCTCCTGCCTGTGGCTCCACAGCTGCTTGCAAGGCCCGTGTGTTTCATTCCATAGATCTCCCCAGTTCCAAAGCTGTGACAGCCCATCCTGGCACATCCTTTCTCCAGGTATCCTGGACACATGGCGTGGAGGAAGCACTGGAAGGGCTACAGCTAAACCCACAGCTTCTGGGTGCTTTTTCAGTCCTTGATATACTGTTCCTGAGGGTCATGCCCTCCACCCCATGACAGCTTCGGGTATTCCCAGTAGTCCTCACACTGGTGGTGCCCATGAAGGGCTGTGCAAGCTCCTGCCTCTGTCAGCACAAGAGCAGTGTCCCATTGCAGCATCTCTGCTGCACCAGTGCAGCTGCTGGCTGTCACAGGTGAACCTTCGCATTTTTAACCTCCCCACTTTTCCAAGGGAAGGAAGCACTTCACCTCTTGCAATGAATCTATTGACCATTCCTCATTCCTTTCCTCTCTGAATTTCCCATTAACAATTACTCTGTCAATCAGGTTTGTGGGTTTTTTGTTTTTTTTTTTAATTTTACCTACAAGATGATTCTGCATCTTTCTTGCTTCTCTCTGGTTTTAACATGATAGCACACAGAGACTGCACTGTGAACAAGTGAAACTGCATGTTCAAACTTCTATGGAAACCACTGACAGGCTCTATATTTTATGATTTGAAGGTATTCATAATTCAACAGGAAGCTTTCAAAGTGCATACATATGTACATACATTCTCCTTTTTCTTTGATTTAATATTTTGCCTGTTTTTCAGAGAAAGTAGCTGCTCATCACATACCTGAAGCATTATAATTTTTAAAGAACTGGAAACCTGAATTTATTTGCATTTGTTTTCTTTATTTTCTACTCACCTGTTGTTCAAGTTACATTCCAATGAGTCTGTTTTAAATTCTTTTTCCTATTGTTGAAAGACTCACAGACATCTGTTCTGCTCCTGCTGTGCTATCTGTATCCCTGTATCAGTGACTGGAATCCAAATATCCCTCTCTCTGAATAGTCCAATGTCACTGTAAGATGGGCCTGACCTCTGTTCTGTAATGACATTCAAAGCATTTGACCTAATTTTACAGCTGCAGGCAACTGCACAGTGCTGGCCATGCTGGCAACCCCTTTGCTGTGCCATCAGCAAAACCAGTACAAGGGGTGAATGGAAAGGTGAAGATGGTGGTAGAGGTCTAAAAACCTCTGTAGCTTCCTGTATTCTGGTTCCCAGTGTGAGACAGAGCAATTGGTATGTTCTGGGATTGCCTGGGACACTTGGGTCAATTAAACAGCCTCTGGCTGAGCCCCAGTCATGTCTGTACTTACCATTGCCCCCCAAAACCTGCAGGGAGAAGAGGGAATGGCAGGGCTGTCCTGGACCGTGCTGACACCATGGAAATGCCCTGTGGGCTATGGGGATGGTGGCTCTACACCCCAGCTGGTTTCCAGGAGCTGTAATCCTCATGCCACCATGGCTTCCATTGCAGGACTCCAGTTTCAGTACATTAGTCAGGAAGACTTACTCAGGAAAGAAGTGTCCCCATGCTTAGCCCCCACTGCCTCACCTCCTGGCAAGTCTGTCACATAGGACTGGAGTTCATCGTGCTGGACGTCACCAGCTCAGCTGGGCAAGCGCCCCAGGAAAACGGACTAGGAAAAAAGCCAGAAGAGATTTCATTTTGTGGACAAGGACACATACTTATTTCCACAGTGCCTGCAGAACATTGGTCCATCTTTTTCTTTTTATTTCTTAAGAAAGCTAAACAAATACAACACACCAAGAAAAGCTTTACTGTTGCTATTATAATCAGCAAGATAAAAGGAACAATTCACAGTGGCCTTACAGCACAGAGCTACTGTAAGAATTGCTGATCTAGGGCTAATTTCAGCCATGTTATTTAAGGAGTCTTTATCTCATGCTGACAGCATTTTGCACAGTGGTTCTGGGCACTGGAACCACATCTCAATAGCCTGTGGGTACCTGTTTTCCCATTTTGTCCAAATGCAAACTCTGGTTGAAGAGAGCAGCATTTCTCACAGCTGAAACTCTCCCCATCATGGGCAGAGCTGCAGCACAGAATCTGTAACCTTAAACTGGCTTTCTGTGTGCTGGCTGTTGTCACTTGTGCTGTGCCTAGCATCCCTCTGTGGCATTTTCTCAGTCCATCTCCTGGCCCAAGAGCAGGCTGGGAGACCCAGCTGATCGAACCAGCTACCAGCAAGAGGCAGGAAGTCTGTGTGAGCACAGTTCTCTTAGGAAACTGCCCTAAACACTGAGGTGAGACAAGTTCAGTCTTATAATAATAAATGTGGCTCCCCAGTGCTAGGGAATATTTATGTCACTTGACTCAAAATACCCCCCCCCCNAGGAAAAACAGTGGGAGCCCTCAGCTGTAACACAACATGTGCAATGTCCCCAGCCCCACAGTACCTCAGGTCTGGGGTGGACTCTTAGAAACTGGAGGGCATCACAGGTCTTCTAGGGGAAGTGTCTCTGTTTTAATCCTGACATCAACCACTGAAATCTGTAATTTTCAGAGTGCTTTTTTGGAACTGTCTCTATATCTGTAGTAAGGCTGCTCAAAGCGTGTAATTATGCAGACCCAACTGTCCCACAGGTGCCAAATGAAGGACAGCCATGGCAAACTCCTCACAGCCATATTCCTGCTCCACAGGACAGACAGGTGGGGAATGCAAGCACCCAGAATGCAGCCTCAGGTGCTCCCAGGGATTTGGGACATTGCTGCCACCATGCCCTGAGCCCTGGTGGCAGCTCCCATGGCACTGTGAGCAAGTGTGATGTACTTGGCCCCTGCACTGCTGAGGATTTTGCCCACTGTATTGTCCTACCTGTGCCTACTCTGCAAGGTGCCTTACTGTGTTCTGAGTACATCTACAGCCTTGAGAGGAGCCAGGAAAATGCCACTTCACAGATATTTTTCCTCTGACTCCTTTCCATTTTCTTGGATACTCTCTTTGTTTTCAAACTCACATGTGCTGAAGCCATTTGCAGTCATGTCTAGGTATTACATTGCCACTAAGTTCATAGATTTCTTCTCCCATGGAGTTCCTGCAGCTGCTGCTGTCTTGGCAGTTAATTTCTTATGTATTTCCTTTCAAATCTGAATTGAATTAGTGAGCATACATAATGAGGCACAGTAGGGAAAAAAAAGGCAGATAAAAGCAGACACAGACCAGATGCCTCTTCTAGCCACTGCCACACCAATAGAGAGTGTGGGTAAATGTCAGGCGAATGAGAAAAAACAGGATATAGACAAATAACTTGCAAGGATTTTATCATCAGCTACTTATATAGGGGTTTTGAAAATTCCCTGCCCTCAGAGCATCACTGTTTCTCTGAATTTCCCAAGTATTGTGCAGTTCAAGGGAGACTTTGAGAAGGAGCTCATTTACATTAGAAAAATGTTGAATACTGTGGGAACCAATGGTTGAAAGAGTTCAGCAGAAAAGACCATTCTAAGGGAGGACAGCACATGAACAACAGAAAAAAAAACCCCAAAACCCAGACACATAGTCAGTCTCCCTTCAACTCCCCATACCCTGCCTATCCTTGAGACTTCTCAGTCTCAGTTACATGCACCTTTATTAGTCAGTGCCTACCAGCACTGCAGCACACACACACAGAGCACTCAGTGTCCAGGAGACATCAACTCTCCCCATCAGCAGCACCACAGGCTTATAACTATATGCTCCATTTTCTGCTCTAGCTTCCCATGGAGAGTCAAAGCCCTTACCCTGAGGGTAGCCAGCAGCAGGGACTCAGGAGCTGCAGGGCTCCTGCAAAGAGAGAGCCTGTGAGTGGGAGGTGGGATCCACAGATGGGGGAAGAAGGTGTCCAGCAGCAGGAATATAGAACACATAAGTCTAGAATAGGATGAGGGCCCAGAGCTTATCCTGAGAGCACACCTACATCCTCCACAAAAACACTCATCAGGCCCAAAGGGTCCTGTTTGCATGGACTGCATGTGCCATGCAGGGCAGAGAGCTTGGTACTCAGCTCCAGGGAAGCACAGCACTGATCCTAGGCCAGTTTGGCTTTCTGATTTAACCTACACCAACACAGCTGGTCCTACAGCCCTCTCCAGTAAGGAACATCATGACCCTCAGCACCTTTAGTGCAAAGGCACTCATTCTTTATAAGCCTCATTGTGAGGTATATAGGAAGGAAAATATGTGTACAACTCACAAGCAGGATAGAAACACAACTCTTTAAATCCTTCTCACCATCTTTTCTGCTTCTAAGGCTCAAGGTCCTGCATGTATTTAAAATATACACAAATAAATAAATGCCCATGTTTTTCTCCCAGGTGTCATTTTCCCTGAGCTGAGAACTGCAGCAAGCCCTCAGGTGGGCACAGCTGCCTTAGTGTTCCCCTGTGCTGCCTGGAGGGGAACCCGAGGCTGCCAAAGCCAGGCAAGTAATGGCAGCCATCCCACTGCCCCCCTGCTGCCTCCAAACCAAACCCCTGCCCTGCACTGCCTGGTCACCAGCCTGCCTGGACCTCTCAGATAGCTGAGCTATTCAATTGCACTTTTAAAAATTTTATTAGGGAAGAACTTGGAAAATAACTGTAAAAAGGAACATACCACCCACAGCTTCTCTGCATCCTCCTCTTCCCAGCCTTGTTTAAAAGCACTGTGAAATGGTTTGTAGGCTTCTGTGAGTGTAGATATTCATCAAAAATGTCACCTTCACCAAGCAGTTTCAGCTTGTTTCAGGGCTTCCTCATAGAAATTCCCACAGTGAATGGCTCCACTGGCAGCAGCTTAGTTGACTGCAGGGGAAGAGGATTTAGACTTTTAAAGACCTCTCCCCTTTTTATTTCTTTGAATCTTTGTTAAAGTGATATGAAGTTATCTTGGAAGAACTGGAGGTATTGGCTTTTAATGCCAAGAAATAAGTAATGAAATATTTGTTCACAGAGTTTTAGCTTACGTGTTTGTTTTTCAGCTCTCCAAATTTCCAGTCTCCCTTGATGGAGTCCCAGGGTGAGCAGAGCCTACAGGCAAAGGCTTGTTGAAGAAGTGGAAACACAAAATTTTTACCATAAGTGGTTTATCACTTCTGTTTGCCAGCTATTTTATTAAGTGTTAGGAGAATAAGCAAATTAAATTTCCCACTGGTTTTATTATAAATAGATCAGGCACTTGAAGCCCTCCAGTTGTTTGCAATTTGTTTCACAAAAAGCAATCTGCCTTTCAGTTCTGATGTTCTTCTGCATAGTAACAGAGGAGGAAGGTACAGTCCTGATTTGTAGTTTGGTTTTTAGATCCACCTTCTTCCTTCTACATGAGTCACTTGTGGCAGCTGAGAGATTTCTCCCTCTCTGTGCACGAAGGAAGAGTTGCATGTTACGTCTCCAGCAGCTTTTGGAGGAGAAGCCATCCCTCGGGCTAGCTCCTCCTCCAGCAGCCACCTGTGTCCCTGGTCCCCCTGTGTATCATTTCATCCCTGTGCTATTCCTGGCCTTATCTGAGCTGAGATTCCTATAAACACTGTGTCCTGTAGGCTTTTTAGAAGGCTTTTCTTTCCAGCTCAGTGGCGGAGGAAAGATGATGTTTTCAATCCCCTTTGACTGCAGGCTCTCTCACAGTCCCCCAGGGAGGTAAACAGTAGAGGCTGTTTATTAACAGAGGATCCAAGTGCAAAAAAGCTGCAGAAAGCAAACTGGAGTGAGGCATTCACTGAATGAGCCATGATAATCCTGCCTAAAAAACTGGTTTTATGGAAAATAGGATCCAAAAGCAGGAGAAAGAACCATGTAGGTAAGCACTTATAAACAGTTGGAGAAATACAGTATTTCCTTATTTTACATGTTAGTTGCTCATTTTTATGTTATCAGCCTGGGAACACAGCACTCCCATTAAGCTGATGTGTTATCAGGCTGCTTTTATGGCACAGTTTTTTGGGTGATCTGATTTGGTGAGAATTTGAGCTACTGCTTATGCACCCTGCTTGAATGAGAATTTCCTGGCTAGCCAAGGTAATTCTTTTGATTTTTAAAAACACCAAACCCCCTTTCCCCACTCCCTCAGGGAAGAACTTTGACCACTCAATGAGGCAGCAAGGTTAATGTGCCCCAGGAGGGTCCCTGCAGGCTCCCACTCCACACCACTTTGCCTGTGAATGTGCCCAAGCCCAGAGGTGGGTGGCAGGAGACACTGGGCATTGAAGGAGTCAGGAAAAAAGTTAGGCAGAGGAAGTTCAAAAATAGACAAGCTTTTCCTGTAAGTCTGAGTTATTTATTTAATTTGTTGTTGGTTTGCGTTTAGGAACTTTTTTTTTCCCCCTCAATGATAGGGAAACAAAGTAAGGGAAAAGCTTTGGGAAACAGGCAAGGGAACAAAATATCTTTCAGAGCAAAGGCAGGGGGGAAAAAGAAGGATTTAAGAGGACCAATATAAAGGATAAAACCTTCTCCTAGATACCCATCAGATTTTAACTCTGAAGAAAGAACAGAAACCAAGACAGCTGGAAAACTTCCTTCCTCTTCTACCCAGGCTTTCAGCACTGCCATTTGCAGCTGGGTCCCTGTAGCCCTTTGTGGTGCACACACCAGGGCTAGGGTTGCTGTGATACCTGCAGCCAGGCAGGGATGCCCTAAGGGGTAGGACCTGGGCTCCATGCCCTCAGAAAACCCATGGCCCTGTTGCCTTGGAACCCATTCAGTGCTGTGCTCTGCCTTCCCTGACCCCACCAGCTGCTGCCCTCCTACCCCATGGGATCCAGCCACAGCCCCTCAGCTCCATGGGGCAGTGAAGAGCTGGACACAGACAGGATTTCAGCAGCAGAGGCTGACAGAGAGGAAGCAAGTCCAAAGGCAAGCCAAGCAAACTCATGCATTGCTGACAAAGGGTGCATCCACACTGCCAAGGTCTCCTGCAGTGCGGTGTCACCGCCTGACTTTACTTACTTTAGAGATCAGGAGCTTCACTCAGCTATAAACCCTGGGAGGAGCACAGAATAATTACTGTCTGCTGTATGTGTAACTGTCACCAGGATCAAATCAGCATCTCTTTCACCTGGAAAGGGGAAAACTCCCTTACCAACACTGCTGGCTGCACACACCCCTGCATTACCCACATGGAACTGCCAGAATGGTTTTCAGGGAAGTCTGATGAGATGCACATCAATAACAGGTTATTTCACCAGTGGATTTCACCTGAGGATCTCAGAGTATATTATCTCTTATCAGCTTGACAAACTCCTTTAAATGCTCACCCCATGCCAAAGGTGGGAATGGAGATGCCAGAGAGTCACCATGGGTGCCCCCACTTGGGACCAGACACAGGGGCAATCCTGGGGCAATAGCTGGCATCATGCTCAGTGTGTGCTTAGCAAGTTAACTAGCAAAGGAGAGAAACTTTCCCAAGCCTGTCCCCAGCAGCATCTCTAGTGATTTCTACTTTTTTCACCACAAAAGGGGGCATAATCCAGAGAGGGAACGTTGCCCAGCCCCTGCTGCACCAGCCAGCACTGTGTGAGGACTGAGGCCTCTCAGCTCCTGCTACCTCCAGCACTGCTCAGTGAGCTCATCACCTCAGACCCTGCCCTGCCCTAGAAGATCTTGTTTGGTGTGCTCTCAGTTTCCCTGGTCTCTAGTATCTGCTGCCTGTCAGTGACACTGTGGAAGAGGCTCACATTCAGAGATCTCACCTCTCTTTTTCACAGCCATAAAAGGGAAAGCAAAATGTTTACATTTGAATGTTTTGAAGTTTTGCAGAATAAATAAACTTCTTCATGAAGATTGCAATGGGAAAAAATTCACAGTGTCTCCCTAAGACGTAATAAATCTGGCATCCATTGCATTATCTGTGCATCCATGGCAAATAATACATAAAAGACCTGAAAACAAAGTGCTTGGGGACACCATGTAACTCAAAAAACAGGGAATCAGTCTTTGCTGTCTTGGAAGGCAACTGGAGCATCCAAGGCACATGTCAAGAAGGGATCAAAAGCTACTGAAAGAGCTGCAGGACTCATAGAAGCATGACATTAATGGGATTCATTTTAAAGGCTCCTAAACTGGAAACATTTCTTATATAATGAGAGCTGTTTTCATACAGGATGCCCTTGGAGGCCTGAAGTGACTGTAAATGTGTACTCATGGAGTGTTATGGACCTTCTATGCTGTAGAGAAAAAGGGTGTGAAAAATGGAAATACGTTTGGCATGGAGGCAGCTTTGGGCCATTTGTTTGTACTCTGTCTGAATTCCTTGCTGGCCTTGTTTCTAAATCATCATTATCACAGATTCCCAGCAGCTGAGTGATCTCCAATGGAAAATGTCAAGGCAGGCAATGTGTAAGGAAAACACTCTCATACATTAGGCAGATCTCTCAGACGTAACTTCTTCTAAACAAATACTGGACAAAACTACAGCTCAAATGGATGGATTTAGATGCAGTTTCCAGCTACTTTTTAAACCTTTCTTGGATAGCTGGTTAAATGAGATTTAGGGTAATAAGGCTAAGGCTCAAACATACTGCTGTCAAGGGAAAACATCCACACACATATTATAAATTATTGACTTGGGGAGACATTGCTCACTTTTGTTTGGATAGTGCCTCAGCACATATCAAAATCCTGGCTAAAATTTTTCAGCTGGCCTGTGCTGCATAGAG
Source organism: Peucedramus taeniatus (assembly GCA_013400575.1). Classification (NCBI taxonomy): domain Eukaryota; kingdom Metazoa; phylum Chordata; class Aves; order Passeriformes; family Fringillidae; genus Peucedramus; species Peucedramus taeniatus. Next base: position 115,993 of record WBNO01024162.1, read on the forward strand.
GTTTATGCTCAACTACTGGGATCAAGTACCCTTGAACAGGCAGGGATGGTGGTGTTTGCTGTAAGTCATTTGGGTAGGGAACTTCTCACCTCCTTCTAGCTTCTTGGGATTGAGCATCACACAGTTGTTGCTGTTCACCTTCCAGCTCCAGCCAGAGGATGCAGAAAGGAGCTGAAGGAGGAGGAAGCAGCCTGTGCCACATGAGGGATCTGAGGCAGAGTGACCTAATTGTACTGAACACTGAACTGAACTGCACTGAACATCCTACCCCTGGAGCCTACTGATCAGTTCAGCCAGTGATTGTTCCTTTTCCTCTAATCTCTGTTTAAAATATCCTGGGCCAAATACTAAGACAGACAGGACCTCTTCCTGCCTGGACTGAGCACACCTGCAGCATGGAGAGGAGAGCTATCAGTGGCACTGGGAGCACCTCAACTGGCCTCACCTACCCTCTGCCACCTGTCCCCATTCCTGCTTTTTAGAGCTTGTTGCCCTCTCTGGTGAAATGATGCATAGAGACCCTTGCTGCCCTGTGCTCCAGCCTTGGGATCCAAGCAGAACAAGGGGAAGACCAGTTTTGGGAAACTCACCACTTCAGTCATCTACTGACCCACTAAATTTTTTTTCTAGAAAAAAAAATGCAAAACCTGGGACACAGAGACAATAAGGCCTGGAACCTGCAAGTTTTGAGCAGACATATTTTTTGTATTTAGGTGTAACTTCCCCCAGAGAGTCTGACTTACCTCTTGCCCCCTTATGAATGAGGACTCTTGGAGCCTACCTAGGAGGAATTGGAGCCATAAAGCTGAGGGGAAAAAAAAAAAGACATTGAAGTAAACAAAGTTGTTTTGTTGTTTTTTTTTTTTTTAATGAAAGCCCCAAGCGTCCTACTGGCAACCCCGGTGCTGGTGGGCAGCAGGGGGAGCCTGGCTGGTGGTGTGGGTGCTGCAGTCACCCCATCCCACCCCCCTGTCCAGGCTCAGTGGGGTCAGAGGGGGGCTGTGGGCCTGCAGGGCTGACTGTGCCTGATGTGGGCACTCAGTGTGGGCTGGAACACGGCAGAAAGGGAGGCTTGTGCCCATGGCAGCTGCTCCCTGCATTGCCATGGCAACACATCTGTTTCCTCCATTTCCCCATTCCTGCCAAGGGAGAGCCCCAGCCCTTCTGGCATCAACACAAGCCCAGGAAAAAGCCAAGTCTCAACAAAACACCTTTTCACTGGTCCCTCTCTCCCCAGGCCGCAGCCCTCTCTTCAATGACTGTAAAAGCCTTTACTCTGTCATGGACAGAACATTCCCTTACAAAGAGTTTGCCTTGCTGCTGCAGCCCTGTTTTTGAAAAAGCCCTGGAACCCTTGAGCCCTTGGAGCATAAGGGCCAGCAGAACCCCAGCATCCCTCCCCACCCTGGGTATCATCACACCCACAAGATGCAGCAGCCCCTTGCTTCACCATCTCACTTTTTTTCAGGCGTGCGAGGTCAGACACTTGATAAGCACTGTATTTTTTTTTCAGGTCCTTTTCACATGTTTCCAACCAAAAAACCTTTTGCTTTGCAAGGTTTATGGCAAAGCTCCACTTGGAGCAGGTACAGGCTTAAGCTTCTGTTGATGCACAAGTTGGACTCACCAAGCCCCAGCCTCATTTCTCTGAAGAAAACAGCTATAAGTACTTGGATGCTCACAGGAGAGTGTGGTTATGGTGGGTTATGCTAAGCAAAGAATCTCAGAGCTCTGGAGGAGCTGTGGACAGCACAGGTACTGTGGCAGAGCTAGATCATTGATGCTCAAGGTGCCTGGATGCTGCTGCTGGCAGGGATGAGCCCCTTGTGCAACTGGTTTCTGATGATGGATGCTGTCAGCAGTTTGGAAGCAATACCTCTCCATTTTCACAACCTCTGCAGAAATACTTGCTGGCAAAGGCAAAGCACATGCTCGGCAGTTCCTCCAGCAGTGTATCAGGGTGGCTCCTGGGAGGGGCTGCTTGGGCAGGAGGAACCAGCCCTACCTGCTTGGCTAATCCAGCCCTCAGCTGGCAGGACCACTTGGTTGCTCCTCATCTGTGCAATTGCCAGGCCTTGCAAAGCCATTTCCATTAGCTCAGAAAGCTTCTTTTCATGTCCATTCTACTGATTCATGTCCCTGATAAGCTCTCCAGTTTGAAAAAAAATGTCCAGGCCTATGGCTTTGTAGAAACTTTCAGCTCATTGAAGGCACAGGGATAAAACTCCCCAAAGGTTAGGCTGTGTTTCCAAGGAGCACTGTAGCCACCATCTAGGAGCACATCTCTGGTGGGATTCATTCACCACGTCCTACCCCATGCAGACTACACGTGTGGGTTCTGATGTGCTGCTGGTGACAGTGAGAAGGGTCAGTGTTTCCAAAATGACACAGGTGGCACACTGAGATCTTGCAGTGAGGATGTACCAATATATTTTTTATATTTAAAGAAAATAAGAAATTCTGTCCCTTTGAGGCTGTGAGTTGTCCTCAGTGCATCCAACACAGAGATGCTGCAGTCAAGTGGGGAAATAAACTGCCTTATGGTTAGCATCACCTTCAAAACACAGGTGAGAAGTGCTCTGCTACTTCCAGCTGTCTTTCATCCAACCACAGTAAGGACACCACTCTCACTCTCCACCCCTGCATTGCAGAGGATCATGTGCCTTGGGAGAGGGACAAATGGATAAATGAGGTCACAAGTCTCCCAAGCACTAATTCTGTCTGTACTTTCTCCTCCACTTCAGTTTCCCAAAGCTACTCTTTGCTGAGGGTATTGCTTTGCTCTGTGGTTTTGTTTGCAACTTGTTCTGAACTCATCTAGCTCCTAAATGTAGCCAAAAACTTGATCCTAAGGATAACCTTGTGACTGTACTGGAGTTTTGTGCTACTTAAACTACTTTCTTCTCTCTGCTCACAGCAAGGAAACAGGATGCCAGAGCTTTGCCAAAATATTTTACTAAATAAATAGAACTGCAGGCAGTCTCCACAAGCCAGTCCAACAGTGCCACATGACCCCAGCTGGCAAGAGACAAGGGTTACATTTAAATTCAATTTTAATTCAGAAAAACATCAACACTTATTTACCACAGTTCATAAAATTCATGTGACAAAATTTGTCTAACAGACAGTTTAGTAGCCCTCTTACTCCAGCAATGTAAAAGCACAAAAAATCAAGTTAGCCTGTTCTCTGGTGTATCATACCAGGCCAGCAGCAACACATGCACTACAAAGCGACTCCTTGCTGAAATCTCGGGGTGCTCTGTGGTTCTTGGTGCACCTGGAAGTCCTGGATTCCCTTGCCACCTCTATCAGGTTCCTGGGAGACCTTACAGCTGTCTGAAGTAGCTCAGGTCTGCCTTTTGCAGCACTGTAAAGAGACATGGTCACTCATGTCCCATGCGGCCCATTGAGAGGGGTTTGGAAGGAAGCACCATCTTGCCATGACCATTCTCATTGTCCATGCCACTGCCACCTGTCACAAGGACCACCTGCTGGATGTGGTCCCCATACCCACTGCTTTAGGTGCATCTTCATGAGCTTGGCAGCAGGGGAGAGGATGGACTGTTAAATCATTCTTGGCTGCAGAATGGTTCAAGCGTGCCTGTAATGCAGGTGTTTTACCCCACACCCCTGGGATCCCACACCTTGCTCCCCATGGTGGTACCTGGGAATCTGGCCCTCAAGGGGGAGCATCAAACCCCACTGCTCATGATTAATTCACTCTTTGATGGTATTGCATTTTTGAAAACAACTTCCCTGCCAGCACTATCTCCTTCAAATGTGTGCCTGGAGCCAGAGGACTGGAGTGAGGTCCTCATGCTGGTCTGGGCTTCCCTGTGTTGGAAGCTCTGGGGCCATTGCCATTCACTGCATGTCTGCCAATCTCATGCTCCCCCATGACACACCAAAGTTCTCAATCCCAGTGGGAACAGGGCAGGTCCAGCCCAGATTTGTCCCTCAGATGCTCTGCATCCAGTGTCAAGAGCATGATGATGGGTAGCCCATGTGATGGGAAATCAGGAGCTGAGCCTGGTGTGCCAGGCATCCATGGGTAGAGGTGAACCTGCAGAGAGCTGCTGTGCTGAGCTGCCCTGCTGGTGGGACACTGCCTGCCCCTGCACCAGCAGGGAAGACACTGAGGGGCCCACCCCCACCCTCTTGTCAGACCCCCTCCTGTATCCACACTCCCGCAGTGTTCCCATTGGTCCCAGGCATCTGCTGCACTTGGGGATGGAGGCAGCAGTAGGGGAGACCTGCACCCTTAGTAGGAGGGGTATTTCTGAGGCAATCAAAGAGGAAAAGAAAAACAGAAACTGTTTTTCATCTGAATCTTCAGGGCTTCATGTACATCCCAACGGAGAAAAAAAGGACAGACATGCAATTTTTTTTACCAAAGCATATAGTGCATTTCTCAAATGTAATGTATGATGATGTACAAACAGACTCATGGCTACTGGGAATTTCCAGTAGCTATTTGGCATGAAGTGAAGGACACACTGGCCCTAGCACTGCACACTGGCAAGGAGAGGACATAGCTGCTGGTGGGGTTGTGCCCTGGCAGTCCCCTGGGCACAGTACCCGCTCCAGTTAAATCCCACGCCCAAGCACACATATTCAGGAAACTGCAAGAGGTTTTCAGGGCTCAGCTATCTCAGGCCATGAACATCTCCTACTACCAGCACATTCCATAAACAGGGTGACATCTTCACCAGCAGCTGACATTGCCACAGGATCCCCTTGGCAGTCACACCTGTGCCACAGTTCCCAGCCCACTGGATGTGGCCCTGAGATGGTATCTCCCGGCTGGTGGGAAGGAACAATGCTGTGAGGAGTGGATCAGCTTTCCTAGACATCCACATTTTCAAAAGGAACAGCATGGAGGTAAAAGCAGGCACTGTCAGGAAGTCTCCTTTGATTCTTCTGTGAGGCCCACCATGCCCCAGGGGCAGCATGTCCCCATGCCAGCTCCCTGCAGGGCTTATCCAAAGGCAAAGCCCACTCAGGCTGCTGTGTTTATCACTCTCCTACCTGCACTGGCACCACAAGCACCAGAGAGAAGTCATTCCTGCTCCATCTTGGCAGGACAGTGACAGTGCTGTCTTGGTATTAAACACCAAACTGAAAAGCATTATTTGTTAAAACCTAAAGAAACAGAAATAAGGAAAACATCCTATACCAAATGCAGGCAGCCCAAGTGCCTTTGGAGCAATCTCCAAATCTCTTGAGATTTATAGGGGAGTATGTCAGATGCAAGGATTAACAGCACCATTCCCCTGGCAGAGCAGGCACATGACAAGGGGGAGGAAGGAGCCCTCACACTCCTGGCTGCAGGCTGGCAGGGCTCCCAAAATACCCCTCAAGCCCTGGCAGAGCACAGAAACCAGAGAGGGGGAGTTGCTCCAGCAGGAATGGCTTTTTTCCTGGCCATTTTGCTGGCTGTTGGAGTCAGGCAATGGAAGGAGGTGCACAGGAAGCGGGACCATGCAGCTGTAAATCCTGTCAAGTATAACGATGTTTTTTTAAGCATATTTTCTTGATCTCCCTCCCAAGGGACCAAACCCAAAAGATGATTTGATCTTTAGGTAACCCAGAAACAAAGTGTTTCCCAAACAAATAATCACATTGCAGTCTGACAATGGTTATTATTACAAAAGAGCATTTTATTTCTGTTTTTTTCTGGGTATATTGCAATGTAACACTATGCAGGTCTATTATCATACTAAGATTCTTGCTACAGAATTAAGTTTGTCCATTTGGTCAAATTTCAATGGTTTTTCTTGGCATTCCTGCAGGACTCGTCACCACTTAAGCACATGAATTATTGACGTGCCAGAAAAGTGATACAAGACTTGGAGCAGGCGCTTTCCAATCAGAATTTGCAAAAGTTGTTGGGCTGGCTGGATGCACGAGGTCAGAAATATCCATTCTAATTTTGACAAAGGAGGAGATGCATATCTCCAGATTTTGATCACAAAGCAGATTTGCTTGTCAGGCTCAATGTGCTATGAAGGTTGTCTTCTTACTTTTGATGCAATCTTTGTCATCTCTAATTCTGTTACCAAGGAAGATTTTTATAATTTTTGAGCAATAATGAAAAAATGCCTTGCTTAAATTCTGGAACTGTCATACTTGTTAGGCACCTGATTAATATAAGTAGTTATAGAAACTCTTTGTATATATATAAACCATGCTAAAGTATTGTCCACAAAATAAGTCAAATACTACTGGTCACAGAAAAGTCTAGTATGAATCACCTGTGAATATACATATGAGCAGTACATGATTCACTGAGTAAATATGGCACTTTTACATATTTTCCTGGATGTTACAGAGAATTAGGAAATAATCTTCCCTCCGCTGACTCATTCCTAAGTTACTGCAATATAGGTTTGTAAAATACACCCCAGAATAGACAGTAAGAAGTTTAGAAAAGTCAAGAGTGCAGCTACCTGAGTTTGTTTCATTACGAAACTAACAGTAATGTGATATTTTATCATCCACTGTGAGCCTGAGGGTTGTCTACTCACAAAAGCCAAGCTGCCTAACCCTGCTATACATACAACAGCACAATTCTCCAAGCACATGGCTCGGCAAGATGATGAACTGACCTAGCATCTCCAAAGGGACTTGCCCTGCCTTCTTGTACAGACCCCAGCTGCAGAGTCCTGTCCCCTTGTTACTCCCGTCCTAGTGTCCATCCAATCCTTTAGAGAGCTGATCCAGCAGAAAATTAGTCCCTTTTTTAGACTGGCATTATTTTCTGCTGGCTTAAAAACTTGATTTATCCTGTGGAGGGATCAGACCAGCACCAGACCTGTAAAAGGTACATGAGCAGCAGCTGGAACATGTTGGAAGGAATAGGGAGCATGGGAGGAGGAGGAAGCTGCCCCTTTTTGGTAACAGTGAGCTGTCAGACTGACCACGCTGTCTCAGCTCACCAAACCCTTGGAGAAGATACAGTTATTAGCATGAAAGTGCTTAGACTGGTATAGTTTATTCCTAGCAAAGTGAATAAAGATACGCCAGCACAAGGCACTTTATACTCATGTAACTGTGTCCACGTGAGGGGTTGCACTGGTATAAATATAATCAATTACAAACAAAACCCCACATCCCCTAAGTGATGTATTTACAAAAATGGCATAGAACATGTCTCCAACCTTCAGTTATGAGGCGTGCATAACTTCCATTCAGAAACCAGACCACAAACTACACATGAAACAACATTAGACACAAAATAAATTAGGGGTTTAAAATGCTACATCTAGGAATATAAAGACTTTTAAAAAAACTTAAAATGTAATCCCATATTTAAAATCTAAGTAAAAGAACTATACAGCTCCACCAATTACCTGGACATTTCAAACAGTTTACATTCATCAGGGACAACAGCACTTTGGTTTACATAATTAGGTTAATATGAGCAATGAAATGTTTCTCTTCCTCACATAACATCAAAGTGAAATATATTTAGAATATATATATACTGTCAAGCTGTTCCACTAAGTGCATTCCACACACAAGTAAGGGTAGCTCTTACAATAGCTACATCGATTATAGGTCTTAAATAGAACTAAATCAAGCCCCTTTAAAAAAGCTTGATTTGATTCCTTCATGCCTGACCCATTTTTGAATAATCTGGATCTTCTCCAGAACACAGCCAAGCGCAAAAAATAAGTCTGACCTGGTACTGTGGCAAGCTCACACACCAAATTGCATAGCACATCCTGGATTAATGAGGAAGTTCTCATTGTAGTTTGTCTCCCTGCCTTTATAAATCATACTCTTAAACCAACTGTATGCTTTATAGCAAGCTCAAGAACTCAGATTAACTGTAGCTCACTACACACAATGGCAGTTAGAAAACATTTAAGAGCAACCAATCCGACAACTGTCAAATATTTTACATAAATTTAAACAAACAGCAATTCAACCTCTGCAATTTATGAACAGCATTGCCTCCTAGAGAAGTAAGGACTTATTCCTAGATATTCTTGTGAAACATTTATCAAGTGCCTGCATCTGACTCAAATATGTGTTGTTGGATACGATGAAGAGATCTCCTCCCAGCAAAATATTTTCTACTTCTGATTAGCTTAAATTAGCTTGTGAGCAGCACAATTCTTTAAAACCTGACTAAAAGAAATCAAATGGCTGGATTAAATAAACAGCTGAACATGGCTTCAGAGGATAAAGTTCCCAATCTGATGCACAATCATCAGAGATTACATTCTTTTAAAAAGCAAACTTCCAACTGTAGGATTTCCAATTAAATTACTCTCTGGGAGATGAAAACATAGCCTTCATCACTGTCCTTGGGTATGCCGGGTAGGCTGAGGCTTATGAGAAATTAATGTATTCCTTTAATTGCATTTTTGCAAATCTGCAAATGTCCTGTGCTGAGCTTGGTTTTATGCTATCCAGGCTAAATCAAGGAGCACATCAGAGGCTATTTCCTTGTCAGAAGCCTTACAAACTAAGTATGATTATGGTTTTTCTGGATCCTATTCCTAGAAGGTGCCAAGCAATTTGGTGGGGAAGTGGGCTGAGGGGGCAGAGGGCACTTTCTCTCTTGCAGCACTGATGTTTAAGGGAGGATGGGGTTTTTTAAGACAGCATTTCATCTTGCTGAGTTGACATTTCCAATACAGTGAGTTCATTGCACCCCTACCACTCAAGTTAATAGGAAATGGGCAGCCAGATCCCTTTGCACTGTTAGGAAAACCTTTAACATGAGTCACTCTGGTCCAGATTCCACTGTGAACTGTGACCTTACTCTTCCTGCACCAGAGAGGAAACTGCAGTGAGTGCTTCCTGCTCAGTGCAGTGTGTGAATGGGCAGCCAGACTGAATGCCCAACAGGCCCTGAAGGACTTCTGCACGCTCCCTCTCATCTGTTAAAGTACATAAAGAACCTTTTCTACTTGCTTTGACCATCTGAGAAAACCCTGTTGTAAGTAAAAAGGGATTGTCAGCCTAGATTTGATCTTGTTAGATGTTGAACACCTTCTACTGCCACTGAAGAAAAGAGGGAACAAAGGCATTCAACACCTGCAGCACCACCTGTTGAAGACCATGTCCTAAGGGATTAACAATAACTAGGAAGACAATAAAATCATCTATTACAAACTATGCAACCCAAAGCATACATCTTAAACACAGGTTCCCAGGTGGGATTAGGAAATGGAAAGAAAAAACAGCAGACAAAATCATTTACTTTTACCAGTAAAAATTAAGTTACAGATGCCCTTGTTCTCAGGGCAAAACAAACTAAAAATATCTTAAAACAGTGAAAAAATATGAGAAAATTTTATTTAAAAATATATGTACTCCTTACTCCAAATTTGTTTGTACAGAAAGGATTTTAAAAAGAAAAAATAACGACAAATTAAATGCATATTCAGAGTATGCATTCTCTAGAGCGTTTTTGGTAGAAGTGTTATTTCTGTAAAACTGAGCAAGAAGAAGTTATTCAGCTTTCATTTGCTCCCTGACATCTGAAGGCAAAGTTTCAAACAAGTTGTCCTCTACAGTGAAACCAGTCCTCTTCAGAGCTCTACACTCACCGAGCTCAGGTGGAAGGATTTCAAAGTGATTGCCTTTAATATCCAAGTAGGAGAGCAATGTCAAATTACCAATTTTAGGTGAAAGGACTGACAAGTTATTTTTCCCAATTTTCAGAGTCTTAAGTTTTTTGCAAAAGTACAGTTCATCTGGCACACTCTCCACTTTGTTGCAAGTAATGGAAAAGTACTGTAAACTCTGAAGAACTCCTATTTCAGGTGGGATAAAGCGAATGTCATTGTAAGACAAATCCAAATATCTGATTTTGTTGCATAGGAATAGGTGGGACGGAAGAACCTCTATTTTGTTATGGCTGAAGGAAAGCCGCTCCAGACTCGTGAGTTTCTTTATATGCTCTGGAATGTAGGTTATACTGTTGTACCACAGCTTTAGGATTGTCAACTTTCGCAGATGTTGAAAACTTACTATTTCTTCAATGGATTTGAGGTTGTTTTCCTTTAGATCCAATTCCTGAAGACTGAGAAGGCTAAAGACTGCATGAGGTATGCGCTCTAAATCACAATGAACCAATTCCAGCTGTGTCAGGTTGACCATCTTCTTCAGGTTGTTGAGCATAACTAACTTAGTGCCATCATTATGGATACACAATTTCTGCAGGTGACTTGAAACATCAACTGCAGACTGTGGGATTTTGGACAAATTACTTTTTATGTGAAGAACTTTTAGGCTTTTAAGCTCCCGGAAAGACTCCAGTGTAATGTTTTTAGAAATATCATGACTGAGAGAGCCAATTAAATAGAGCTCTTCCAAATTTCTGAGGCCATACATCCAATGTGGAAGTTCTCTGATGTCATCAAACTTGACGCTCAAGATCTTGAGATTCTCCTTCAGAAAAGCCAAGGCGGCACTGTGGATCTTCACAGAGCACTGGTGCAATGAGAGCTCCTGGAGATTGTCCAACTGTGCAATGGTTGCTGGTATCATTACATTATTAATGATTTCAAGTTTTAAAGACTGCAGCTCAGTAATTTCAAACACTGTGTCTGGTAGTCCGGAAAGCATGAAAAGCTGTAGCTCCAAATGGCTGTGGGAGTTTGTCTGTAGCCTCTGTCGCAGTTTATCTGCAGTCCACTCATTGTTTAGGTTCAGCTGTTTCAGCTTATTTTCACTGACTTCAGACAGGAAGACAGCAAAGCGCTTGGAGTAGA
>WBNO01024164.1:0-15100 GCA_013400575.1 Peucedramus taeniatus
TTTTACAAATACAGGCTTTTTTGGAGTCTGAGTACAGCCTTTTCATGAACCTGTCTTAGGTTAAGATCTCAGTAACAGTTATCAATCAATAATTCAGTAGAAGTTTTTTCACATTTAAGGCTAAGTATACACCTCAATCTCCAACGGAGCCTGAAAGAACTTTTTTTGGAAATCCTCACTGAAAACCAAGTAATTCATTAACCAGAACAATTTCTTAAAAGACAAGTGCCCTGTAGGCCCACTTGGTTAAGAGGATCGTAGTTTTTAACATTTAACAAAGTTTCCTGTTAAAAATAGTCCATCTTCCAGGTTCCCAGTCCAGAAACAGGTCTGGCTCCAATAGCAGTTTCAACTAGGTAGCAAAACTCTGGTCAGATGATGCCTCAATCCAACAGAGACTACTACTGCTAGCACATGTGGTGGCGGAAGCAGGGCAGGCTGAGTGACCCTGGGTACATCTCACTCTTACCTAAAGGCAGTACTTCAACTTAGGGAATCCAGTCCTGGCCCTCAACTTCTCTAAAGGCAATAACTATTTCTACTTATCACAAAATCTCTGGATTGGCATGAGCACAGGATCTCTGCTTTCCTGTTTTTCACCTGTGTGTGAAGAACATAACATTCAAAGAAATTACACTGCTGGGAAATGGTCAGAAGTTTTCTTGCATGGTGAGCCAAGACCATGTGCTCTATAAATTTCTTCATACTTCACCAATAGGTAAAATTATTCTGCTCTGGTTTTTTTCTTCCTTATTTCCAGCTGCTAACCTTTACTAAAAAAACTCCATAAACTAAAGACATTCTTCAGGAGCCAGTTGCTCCAATTCCCCTGCACTATATTTGCCAAGAACGGGCAGGTGGCCCAAGCAGCAGTGTGGATGGAAATGTGATCAACCACACAAACATTTGGGAACCCTTGTGCCCATGAAATTGAATGGGAGTTGGCAGGTATGAGAGGGTACATTGCATATCTTATTCACGAAGACTAGGAGCACATAAAACCTATTAGCTACTCATTGCAAATACATGAAAGGATGTGTCCCACATGGATTTTGCCAGAGTAACAACATCCAAAGGGAAGGAGACTGAATTTTCTTAGATAGCCTAGTCTGATTCTTCTGAGCCAATCATACGTTCAAAGAGCTAAAAATATCAGTGTGAACAGTGTTCTGTTACACATTAATAGGAAACAATCTGTATTTTATTTTAAATTGTCATATGCCTTAGCATGCCCACTGTAGGTGAAACACTGAAGAGGAAGCATGGGAAGTCCTTCAGCACCGTGTTCATGACAGCATCCTATCCTTCCAGCACTCAACATAAACATCCACACAGCAAGCGTTTCTGCTTGAGGTACTGTGTGCAAAACACAGGCAGCAAATTTTCAGAGATAATTAAGTTCAGACAAGTTAGGGCTTCTGTCATCAAAATATTTCAGGAAATTTAATTTCTTCCTATAGTAGCATCAGAAATGTCACTGGTATTACTAGGGAGTGAGCAATTTACAAGTCAGGTGGACAGAACAGAGTTCTACTTTTCCTCCAGTACTAGTAGCAATGCTATCATTACTTGGCACAATCAATTTGAATCTGCCATGCATATATACAGATGTTCATGCAAACTTAAAAAATGTATTGTTTGGGATTTGGTATTTTTTTAGTTTTGAGGTTTTGGTTTTTGTTTGGACTTACTGCTTTCTGGAAAAGATGCATGCATTCAAATTTGAGGGTTAAGCACCTTCCCAAATTAGAATTATCACTATTTAAGGAGACACGGATTGAAGCATCTTTCCTAAACTTTAATTATACTGTATGATGCCTGCAAAGAACCTATTCTTAGGCTGACAGATTAGACTGGAACACTGCCTGGTGGGTTTTGCTTGACATGATGATACCCAGCAATTGGTTACTTAACCAACACAATCAGTGTGTCCTCCACACTTGCAGGTTGAAATTCTGTCTTTTAGTCTGGCTCAAATGTCCAATTGTTCCTTGTGCCATTCTTCTTCAGCTGTATTAAAACCTGACTTGTTTTTAAAACATTTTACGCTTGCTATACGTATGAAGACTTTGCTTTTCAAACAGAAGGAAAAAAAAAAGGTTGAGTTTTCTCCCTTTTTGTTCTGTGTTTTTCACCATTTTTATTATTATACCCTTTCCAATACAGCATTTATTGATTTATTTTAAAGAAAATTTGTCAAATCACAGTTGTAATGACATTTACTTTATCATCATATAAAATCCCCAAATAGTTGTGCCACATGAAAATCACAGTATGCTTTAAAGAAGAGCTTATTATGGGACAACCTTTACAAATGAGGTAAATAGATACCTTTCTAGCCTACTCACACTCCAAATTTATTTTCAGGTATCAAACCTCAAACCCCAGTCTGGTATGTTGGATCAGTTAAGCAGTACACTTTCAAGAAAACATACAAGAGTATTCACATCACCAAACATTAAGCATACTAAATGCTTAAGCAAGATCATTACAGACTGTAAGCTTCTTTACAAAAGCAACAGATACAGAGATTTCTTCAGAGCTTATTAAGGATGAGTCTAATTTAGGTGCTCCAAATTGCTGCAGAAATCTACACTTACCATACACGGAGACTGAGAGGAGGTCTTGATCTAGACATCTAAATACCCACTGAAGTCACAATAAGTAATGGTATAAGAAACATGTTATCAAGTTTATACATTTAATACTATTTACAAAAGTGGTATATATACTATATACTTGTGGTAGAAACTGTACCATTTCTCGACGTAAGAACAAATTTAGCTAAGGGATAACCCACCCCAATAAATTATGTTGCTTCTGAAACAATAAAGCTCTCTCACCTGCCTTACCTTAAGCTGTGGATTAGATTTCTATCATTCTGAAGTTGTAAAATTATAGTCCAGATGGTGCCTAACACAAAATGCCCAAAAATATGTTTTGGCTTTTGTATTTGACAGAGTAACTGCTTGTATTGTGTATTTTTCTTGATAAGCCAACGAAAAGGGCACTGATAATACTGTTCATTGATTTAACCTTTCAGCCAAGTAACTGGTGCTTGCAACTATATTCCTAGCTGGTCTCTGGTAATACCTGTGGGATGCAGAGCTTACCAGTTACTTACAACACCTGCAAATTTTCAAGTTCCTATTACATTGAAAAGAGGTACTGACTCTCACAGATTTTTTATTTATTTCTGCTTGACTTCATTCTAACAGTAACATTGTAATTCTCAAGATTACACTCCTTTGTTTCCAAATGGAAAAAGGAAACTCAGAAACTGGAAGCCAAAGTCTTCCCTGTTCTGTCTGGGGTAGAACTAAGCATTTTAAAAAACTATCATGAGATAAAGTATTGACCATGTTCCTCTTACATGTTGAATAGGAAAATTGACTATAAAATCAGCAAGACAGTTTTATTTCAAAAATATTGCAGCCTTCTGATGAACTTGAAAGCAGCTGATGTCAGCTGCAAGAATATTAATCCTTATTGGGAGAAACCAGGAAAAACTAGTTTTGCATTTAAATTTTTTTTAAATGAATGAAAAGTAAAGAAGTAGTATCTTTACAGTAAACATCTATTTTTTTCACAACATGAACTACACAAATGAGTAATACAACATTTCAACTATATTGCTGATAGTTCAAGGGCAGAGACAATCCCTTCCATTATATATACAATACAAAAATTTGTTTACATGGTTAAACCTTTTTTTAATTTATTTTAATAGACGAGGTGTGTGACTCAGCCCTTAAGGTACCTGTTGTGCCATTAAAATCAAAACTTAACACAGTTCCCTTTGAGGAAGGGTAGGATCAGTAAGCATCTACCTCTTTATTGACTACTTCCTCCTCAGAGTTTTCTACATCATTAAGCTGTCAAAGTAGCAAATTTATATTCTCTACTGATTAAATTGTAGCTACAGCCACTGAGCAAGATTCTTGCTTTGAACATAATAAAAATCTATCAAAGGAAATCACAGATTGATTGTTATTTGTCAGTCCTATTAAATAATAAGTATCAGTTATCATCTTACTCTCAACAAACATGACAAGAAAAATACTATTCCACCAGGATAATTTCAAAATAAGCTTTAAGGCCTTTTAAGACAGCCTGTAAGGTATTTTTTAAATGTATGATTTATTTCAAAATATTTTTCTTTTCAGGAGAAAATATTTCACTAAACATTTGAGGCATATAACAGAATTTCATATAGAGTGGATGAGTCAGCAAAAACTTCAGAAAGGTTTTCAGATCTGATCAAAACCCAAAACTAATCTTTCATCTGCAGAAACAGAGAATTGTAAAACCTTACTGAAGCATAAATAAGAGTCAATAACCAATCATTGTACAACTCCACACTACATCTATATTAATCTTATTAAATTCATTCACTATTCAGAGTACTGCCTGCAGAAACATGGAGCAAAGTGTCCTCACTTTGTGAGAGTTCACACTTCAAGTGTTCTCACAAAACATTGCAGGTAAATCTTTCACACGTGACTTAAAAATCTTATTTATCTCTTATCATTGCACAGATGACAGTAACTAAAACAAAAAACACACTTACCTACTCCAATGGTATTTTATCATCATTTCTGTCCTTCTGGAGAAGGTATCAATGTTGCAGCTTTCCTAGAAGATTTTATTTATGTACTATTGAATTGTGTAACATAATCCAGTTATAAACTGAAACAGTACAAAAATCTCATTGCAAAGCATAATCTTATCAATGGTCTCATGGTGTTTCATCACCCTTGAATCACTGTGGTTTTCCCTAGCAAAGTACACACTGACTAATGCAAATGCGTCTCTGTGAACTTGCTCTCGATGGATACTCCTTATATTCTGTAACAGTCAAAACATCTCCCCAGAGGCTCTCAAACTTTCTGCATTACAATCCAGCCCTAACATTTTTTGGTTGTTAGAAGCACCATACTCCTTAAATATGCAGAAAACATAAGGTTTTTCCTCATCTCTATTTAACAACACACATCTCAAATAATATTATGCTCCTTTGAAGTATAATGCACTTCTGAAACAGCTGTGTGCCAAACCAGTGAAGCTATGCTGGAATGTAACGCTCATCTATCAGTAATTCTGCTCTTCTGGAGGGTAGAATGGGAAAGGAAGCAGTTTCTGCGTACAAGCCGCAGACAGTTTCTGCATCTTTAAAAGCTTATCTGCAAAGTCAAGAAGAAAAGGAAATGGCTTGAAGATGTAAGCCCTTCAAGTAAATATAGGGATGTTCACAACTAATCCAAAGCAAATGAAAAAATGAAGATAGCAAAAGAGTCAGATTGGGCTTGGCCCTGTCCTTGTTTCAGGGACTAAGCAAAGCAATATGGACATGGGCCAGGCTGCAAGGCAGCAAATTAACACCCATTTTCATGCATCACAGGTCCCATTTCCTTTCTTAACCAGAGAAGCTTTGCAGAATGAAGGTCATGGCTCCACCTTTCCTCTTTCCAATGTCCTCATGAAATTAAAAAATGCAAGTGAAATGCCATTCAGTGATGAAGCTAAAAGAGCACTTTCTTCTAACAGGAAAGATGACCTGCTCCACTATGCTAGAGCAGAACAACTGAGACCTGGGAGGAGAGGCAGAAACCGCTTTTTGTGTTACAGGGATATACTCAGAGCACTCCAGTGAGGAGCAAAAATTTTGAGTCAGAAATAATTTGCCTTTCCCCTCATCATTCCCACACAAAAATCTTAAATATTCAATTTATTCCATTTATTGATGGGCATGAGCATGTTTATGCATTCACATAATGCTGAAATCAAATGTTTGCTACTCCACTGGAAGCATATTCAGGATTCACTAAACATGGGCAGCAGGCAACACAAAGTCATTCAGATGGGAACTCAGGTTGCTCTTTCTTCTCTCCTTCCTGAAATAAAAGATTAATATTCTATTTCATCTCATGGAAGCAGAAGGCCAATTTATTGTATTGTCATTCTGTGGAATACCATTGCAATAAAGAAATCAATAGCTTAAAGAAAAGTAATGCTTTTAATAACCATGGTTGACCAACAAAGCATTAATGACAACATATGCCATCATAATTAAGCCCTTTTAGCAGCAATCAGGGCCATCCTTGACTGGGTTGGACTGATCAAATTATCTAATATAATAAATCAGTTTTATTACCCAAGATACAGCCACTGAATTGGTGTCAGGCTTATGGAAAAATATTTCAGACATCATTTCTGAGCATGTTTACTTGGTCGGTTGCTGTGGTTCATTACTTAATTATGAGAAACAAACTACTTAATTGAATGTCCATAAACTGATGGTTCCCAGCAATTATTTAAGAAAGGAGATGGAAGAAAATAATACTCTGATGCCAAAGCTAAGGGCTGCATACTAAATTGCAGAGCAAAGATCTACATATTCCATTTTCAATAGAGAAGGTTAAGCTATATTTCAAAAATATCTAATAAATAAATAAGCTATGAAGGCATAGCAATTTAAGTATTCGTTATAGCTTCTGAACATTTAGTTCATCAAGTATTACAAATTACGTCAATAAGTACAATTATTTCTGGGCAGGTTAAGTCCTACTGGAAGCAAAAAGAACAGGTGTGACTCAAGAAAGACATTTCTGCAGACTAATTAGTAAAAACAACTGTAAAACATACACGTACCCAAAAATATTTCATCAGAAAAAGCTTCCTCTGGTCACTAAGAGCCCCCATGCAGATCTCCGTGCCAAGGGTTTGCAAGATTTCAGCAAGTCTATCCTACACTACTCTCTCCTTAAATTTTTCTCACAGAAAATCACCACTCAACTGAGCAACATTTTCAGCCAAAGCAAGACAGGACCTGCTTCAAAACAGCAGGAAACAAATCTCAAGAGCAGTGAATAAGTGCTACCCAGGAAAAACTGAGCACTTCAGTTGATAACAAAAACTACATCACTGAAGCCCCATCTGTTGGGAAATGCCTCAAAAATTTTACAACAAATTGGAACTGACATTAAAATCAATCCATGACTATGAAGAACTCCATTGGTAAATAGATATATTTGATTTCTAGTTCCTGAATTGGCATATTACTTTCAAGGGAATCTCTGAGCGAGCTTGCTAGTCTCCATACACTGACTTTAAATGAGTCAAGTTGTAGCTTTAGTCATTTACTCAGAGCTCTTCTAAATGGACATTAGGGCATTTTTCCCTATAAAGTTCAATTCTGGAGTTATTTTAGTTTTTGCAATGCTTTGATTTCAGAGGCATAGAGGGGGAAAACTACTGAAAGTGTGGAGTTCCATTAACTCAAAAAGCCCTAGCTTTCAGCTTTTATTATGAGAATTTAAGTACAGAAATATGCTTCAAATAGATACACTAAACTAAATACAGATACAAACCCATCTATCCCACAGCAAAACAGAGCACCCACATTTTTAATTCACCTGACTACAATACAGTTACATGCAGTGAATACCTCAGGAACCAACACTGAAATAGAGATTAATTGCTTGTGTGAGGTGATTGAAGGTACCTGTCAATATCTTAGAGAAGAGGGAGCAGAGGCAGATTAGCAGACTAACTATTAAATCAGTAAGTTAATTGCAAAAACCTGTTTCCCCTCCCTCATTACTGAGAACACACATAGAGCTGTTAGCTCCCAGTTTAGTCCTCCTGCCTGCTGAGCTCTGCCAGACCTGTCCTGGCTCTCCCCGGCTCAGCCCCTCTGCAGGACCCTTCCTCATTGTGTCTCTTAACCTTTTATTCTCCAGATACTGACCACCTGTTCTGTCCAGATTTTTCACTTTTGCCTCTATCTGCAGTCTGCCTTACTATTTGTTCTAGGTTCCATCAACTATATCTGGGCTTTACTCTCTTTCAGGGTGTTTTCTGTGTGAATGGAAGACAGGAAAGCTGAGGGAAGAAGAGAATACCTGAAGTTAATCTAGCATGGACAAATAGAACTGTTTAGCTCAAATAATTAACAGCAAAAGGGGAAAAGGCCTCCCAAACAAAGTTGATTCATCCACAAAAACCAGTAATTAAAAAGGAAAAGCAAAAACTGTTCATGCAGTAATAAAGGATTACTCAGAGATGTTCCAGCTCTCCTATTTGTCTTAGTCAGACAATCTGACATAGACTTAGCTCATTCTGTTCAGACAATGAAAGTTCCCTGTGAACTCAAGTTATGCTTCAGAGTTGTAGTATATTAAGCCATAGAAACACAGAATCTAAGGATCATTTATGGTGGAAAAGACCTTAAAGGTCATCAAGTCCAACCATAAACCTAACACTGTCAAGTCCACCATTAAATCATGTCCTTAAGCACCACATCTACACATCTTTTTAAATACCTCCAGAGATGGTGACTCACCAGCTTCCCTGGGCAGGCTGTTCCAATACTTAACAAACCTGTCAGTGAAAAAAATGTTTCCTAATATCCAATCTAAATCTCCCGTGGTGCATCTTGAGGCCATTTCCTATCACTTGTCACATGGGAGAAGTGACCAACACCCACCTCACTATAACCTGCTTTTAGGTTCCAATTCACAAGTTGGTTTCTTCCCAAATAAGTATTTTATTGCCTTAGATTCCATTAAGCATTCCAATGCCTTTTTTCTTTTGGTTTGGCATTTTCAGCTTGCTATAATACTTTATAGACTGTTTACAGCAGCAGGCATCTTTACATACCAGAAATTCTACAGCATGTTGTCCTATCATTTGGTTATAGGGCAATAGTGCATATACAGAGTTCATGACTCTTTAATCCTAAATTGTCTGCTTCCCAGTACCAGATAATATCAGTTATTTTCTAAAAATACCTGAAAAAGCAAGAAAAGGTATTTTGCTCCCACACTGAAAACTTGTCCATAACCTAGTAAAAATGAGGACAGACCAGCAAAACTGTCCACCTGTTCAATGAAGGATTAAAAGAGCAGTTCAGAATGCATAGCTCACTTCAGACATCATAAACTGTACTTCTAATTTCTAGACAGTAAAACTATCAAAATAAGGTTTTGGCACGTATCAGTTCAAACTCATTTATCAAGCTGATAAACCACTTCTTGCCCTACCCAACTCCTTCAGCAACTAAGGTACAGGGTGCATGAACCCAGATATACTGTCAAAGGCCATCCACAAAGGAAAAGAAAATCACACATATCCTTATTTCTGGCAAATGCTAATACAAGAGAGTTAACCAAAACTTTTGCTTCAGCAAACTTTATTCCTGGTGCATAGACAAAAGAAATTGGAATGGGCATTGCACTTTCTGTGAGAGGTTTTTGAAGAAGGACCATCATTTTTATTTGCTTTTTCCTACCAGTCAAAAAACATAACCTAACTTCCCAGGTGTCTGAAGCACTGCTAATATACATTTCATGGTCGGATAAACATAAAAATGCCTACATAAACAGAAAAAATATATGAATTGGAAAATGCTGCTGTCATCAGTAGAGCTAAGTCTCACCCAAAAGACAGATACAAGGTTTCTAAAAATTTTAATCTTTCAAAACTAAAGAAATGTAAATTCATAAGTTTGACCATGCAATATATTTGAAGAAATTTTCAACAAACACAAAAAAAAATCTTGATGTTTTGAAATGAGTATGAAGGGTTATTTTTTTCTTTTTTCTTTTCAAAGTGTCACTGAAAAAAAAGTAAAAAGACTGTATTTTAATATTTGTGTCCTTTCTGGTGCTGTACTCAGATGAATACTGATTATTTACAAGCAAAGGATCAAAAATCAAAGCAATAAATGCTTAAACAGAACATGCTCCACCCTTTTTCTATGCAAAAATTATTGAAAACAAGTAGGAATATATATAATTTCAAAGTTTCTTTTTGATGTTGAATTTCAAAGCTTAAAAAGCTTCAAACTCACAATGCTGTAGAAAATAAAAGCACACTGTAATATAATTAGGAAGATTTATTTGATAACTGAAATGCAGTGGTAATTTTCTTGTTGAACACACATGATTTATGTGCACTGAGAATCTGTCTCCTGTGATTACTGGAATGTGGTCCCACAAGATGCCAGAGACACTCTGCTTTGCTCCATGGGTTTCTTGCCTGGAGATGAACTGAGTTCAATCCATTCCACAGACCGTGCAGAGCGATGCTGTGAAAACCTGAATATCTGAACACAAGACCTGGGAACTTATTCTTGATTATGAATACAAACAGAATGAGGAACTTCAACAACCTTACCTATAAACTGGACTAATAAACTAATTCTCTCAGAAGGAAAATTCTGGGTTCTGAAGCTAGTCAAATTAAGCCATCTGGCATAGAAACAGAGGAAAACTGTGGACCTACCAAGGAGCTTGGGAGAAGTGGGGATGTACTGTACTTTTTTTTTTTTTTTTGCCTTAAGATACATCTTCTGCTGGCAATAATTGCTCAGAAGACTGGACATTTTAAAAGATCTTGATTTATTAATACTGGCAGGATTTTCTGCATTGGCGGCTGCTGTACCTCCTTCAGTATTACTCCTGGAATTTCTTTCTTTGCAATGTCACCACTGAATGCTGAAGGAAAAATCTCAGAAGTGGACAGGTGTGGCGATCAGCTTCAGTGAGCAACCAGGGAGAGACTGCTTATGGAAGAATGAGGTTTATCGAAAATACAAGACTCAGAATATGGTTTCTCTGCAGGGACAAGAATGGCATCCTGTGACAAGGCATGCACAGGAGAACTACAGATGGCTAAGCTGGGCAAAACTTTTGCAAAAATGACAATAAAACACATTTTGTTTAAAAATGGAGTATGGTTCCCAAGATATAGGTATAAATTTAAAAGGAGGAAAAGCAGAAATACAAAAAGCATAAGAGTGTGTCCAGGTACAGGTTTTATGTTGAGAAAGAAACCTCTTGATATGCTAAAGCATACATGCAGGAAAAATAATTTCAACATTTCATTTAATTCCTGAAGTTATCTGAGTTTCCAGAAGCAGCAAACATTTATATTGTATTATATTCTGCTTATATTCCGCTTGGTCGTTATCAAAGCTAACACATTTTTTAAAAATCTCTATTTTTCAAAGGTGCTTTACTCTATCTTTTGTGCTAGAGAAACTGACACATCACAAAACACTCTGTCACAAAGGACAAGCAGGAACCTCCTTGAACAGGTCTTGGGCACATTTTCTCTGAGTGGTGCACTCAAAAATCCAACCTGTTTTTGCACTGTGTGAGCAGAGCAAGAGCTTTGGAGAGGGAGTCTAAAGACAGCACATAAAGGAGATCTGGAAAGGCACAGCAATAAAAACTGCCTGGGTCAAATTAATACTCTGCATATGCCCAGTATAGCAAGTAAAACACAATAGTATTACTAAGGCAGCAAAACTTGATGTACTGATTCAACAACTCACTGCTAAGCTTATCTACGTCAATCAGATCATCCATGACCTTATGCTACATCCAAGCAACGTTATTCCACTCAGTGTTATAATTTCAGAGTATTTTTCCAGAATAA
This sequence comes from Peucedramus taeniatus, assembly GCA_013400575.1. Lineage (NCBI taxonomy): Eukaryota > Metazoa > Chordata > Aves > Passeriformes > Fringillidae > Peucedramus > Peucedramus taeniatus. The sequence goes on from WBNO01024164.1 coordinate 11,446, forward strand.
AGCTAAGAGGCGTTACCTTAACTTATGCATTTACTCACCAGCTAATACAGGAAAGAGAATCTATTTTAACCTCTGTTGACATGATGTGTCAATGTCACCAGTACAGCCTGACAGCACTCTGAGAGGCAGCAAATTATGCTCTTCTCAGTGAAGGGATAAACTACTACTTCAAAAGAAATGTATCTGAGAATAAGGGCCAACTTGACACCTAGGCTGCGCTACTTTAAAACATCTCTTAAGAATAACAATAATTCCTGTACAGACAGCCTTCTGCAGACACAAGGCAGCTTAAAAGCCATTCAGCATGGTCATCACCAGTACACTGCTATATAACATGAAAACTTTGATTCAGCTTAATGAATACAATGTTAAACCACATATTTCAGCAGGTGTGGATTACATGCAGAATCAACTTCTGTTTTTTCCTTTTAGCTCTAAAACCAGGAAAGGCAGCAATTCCAAAAGTCTGATCTTGAGGAAGTCAAAACATAGACTGAAAATTCAGTTTAAGAGCCAGACTAAATTAAAAAAAAAATAAGACAAAAAGGTTATTGATGTGTATTATATGTAAAGACAGTCATGTAAAGGTGATTGGGAGGAAAACTGGCCACTTTGTCACTCTGTAGAATGTGAATTTCTGTTTGCAACATGGAAATAAATTATCTCAAAATATTCTAAGATAAATCACAACTTACCCTTTTCACATTGCTTCGTAGCAACCAAAGTAACTGTGAAAATGTTCAAAGCAAGTGATAAAGATTCCCAATACCTTTAAAATGGGCTGTAGAGAGTTCTGATTGAGACAATAAAGTTTCAGGAACAAGCATGAAAGGTTACACTGCACAGTTTTTGTAACAAACAGTTTCCAGACAGATTCAACGATAACCTCCTTCACTGACTCTGCACTCCAGATCTTTCATGCTGCCTTCATCACTTACGGCTTCCTAACATTTCATCTGAGCTGATTCAACTTTGATTAGCTGGGATTCAAATCTCTTTTACTGAAAAACATGTAAAAGTGGAATGAACCCACTGATGCAATATCAAATCTGTCTCTTGGTTCATTTTTGTTCCTGAACGTAAAATAAATATTTTGTGAAAGATCATAAATTGTCAAGATGAACATCTGAAAGAAGCCAGAGTCAAACTTTCATTGCAATTTCTCTGCTAATAAATTATTTACAAGAACAGAATGTCAAATAGTACACAAAAAGACATAAGACAACTTATCATCTGTGCTTTAGTAGAGTTGACAAGCAGTTTCGAAAGGACTACTTACAGTATAACCAGGAAATATGGAGAATAAGATAAGAGCACAAGAAAGGAACTGTTAATTGTGAGCTAAGGATACTATTAGCTTAGTGTATAAAGGGACCACATGACTGTGACTGATTTATACCCAAACACCGTCCCTTAAGCAATTATTGGTGCATACCAATGGATGCAGGATCAAGGCCTTACGCTCAGCCACGTTGGTGAGGAAGGAAGCCAGGCAGGAAGCAGTGAAGCTGGGACCAGCGTTGTGCCCTGATGTTTCCCAGCTGTGCTCAAGCTGGCTGGGTGCAGAGGGTGGCACAGCCAGCAGAGCCACTGCGGGCACAAACAGCCCTGGTGCCCGCGGTGTCCCCAGCGCAGCTCCCACCAGATGGCTTCCCTCTCATTCCCATGGTGTGGCCAGGAAGGCAGCAGGGCAGTGGCAGCACATGCTTCTCTCCTGGTATAGCTGCTCCTGCCACCTCCAAACTCAGAGTAACACAGCCATCACCACCACCTCCTCCACATGCCATCCCCTTCCTAAAATACTGCCTTTCTAGCGTCAGCTTTATGTCCCACTTCGCTTATCACACTTAACACTTGCTCTGACCCTTTGTGACTACATAAGTCAACACCATCAAACCAGTAAAAAAAGTATTGTAATTAAGGGAACTGAATAAATAAGGTTGAAGCCCTCCTTGGGGATATATTGCCAGAGAATGTAAAAAAAGTTTTTAAGGCTCACAAGCACCTTATATGCAGAGACTTAATGTTCATCAAAGCAGAAGATCTGTAAGAAAAGACTGTCTGGTCACTAGCAAGGAGAATTTCTTCCACGGTACTATCCAAAGTGTACTAAGGCCCATCACTTCAATTTTCACTTTTCATAAAGTAAATGAAGTCCATCTCTTTGATAAAAAAAAAAAAAAAAAAAAAAAAGAAGGAGGAGAAGAACTTACTAAAACTGCAGTCAATAAAAGATGACTTTCCTGGATGGCAGCATTCTCTCAGTCTGCCAGAAAAATCCTTGCCAGCTTCCAAAAGTTCACCAGACATTCACAACAAAGAAGAAACAGGAACTCTAATCAAGGGAGAGTCTCAAGAGTGGAACCCTATCCATCACACATGAGCTTCTACTATTCACTGTCTTTTTTTTTTTTTTTTAACCTATACTCATAGTGCCCACTACACATAATTTTTTTACTGTCTGAATAATTCTGTATGTTCTGTCTTATCATAAAGCTACCACTGGAAATTATATCACAGTGCATTATACACTCCTTGTAGAAATGCTCTTGGCTTTAGACCAAATGAACCCAGTTTATCTTTTTTAATTGCATTCCAAATTCATTAGATATACCTCACTATTTTCATTTGTGATTTAAACTTGCCTGACTTGTTCCCCAACTTCAGAGTAGTGATCTGTCAACCTCTGGTAAAGGAAAGTTGCTTCAGCATAACATTTCTCTGCCTGGTTGATGCCACCAGGTTAAGGGGGTTTTTTTTGTCTAGTTGAATGTAAGGCATCCTGAGTATATTGAATATAAAGCACATATCCACTAGAAGAGGACGAAAAATTTGAGAAAGACAAACAATATTATCAGCAAACCAGGTTACTCATGTGAAGACGTAAGAGAGATGTAAATCCATCACTGGGTTTTAGTACTGAATATGAATTTTTAAAAAGTCTTCTAGCTAAAAAAATTTATTTTTTAAATTACATACATGTGTTTACAAGATTTTCTGCATACTGATCCTGCTGTTTGTTCAGAACTAGCCTTTCAGAGTAGCAGTCTTAGAATGTATGAAAAGAGTGCATGTGACCACTTTCCTCACCTCATTCTGCTACAGATTCGCATTCAGTTCTTAAACAGCACTTAAACAGCCATGGTGAATTACGCACCTGTCAGATTTCTCTTTTGCTCTTTACCCCAACCTCCAAGATATATTAAGGTATTTCCCTTCTTTTTAGGATATGAAAAGCCTCTGAAGCACACATTGTACTGACATAGATGGTTTTGCACTTCCAAAAATGTCTGTGAACAAATATTTTTCAGTACTCCCAAGTGCAATTCAGCGTAAAGCTCAGTTTCCTGGGGATCCATAGGATGCATGCACCAATATTTTGCCAAGAGCAAAATTTTACAAAATTTATCATCATGAAAATTTAGTCTTTTTACAGAAAATACACTCAGCTAGACAAAAAAAGTTTGACACCTTTCATTTGAACAGAAACCAACAGACACATTAAGCCAGTTTACAAACTGTGCCAATTAGTTCTATGGGCAAGTTGTTTAACATGGTTTAAAAATGCAGGTCTGAATGCTGCATTCAATTCTCGAGAACACTGCATGGATATGGGAGGACCTGAATAACTTTAGGAACTCCTGCTCCCCAAAAA
>WBNO01024164.1:15205-30303 GCA_013400575.1 Peucedramus taeniatus
AAAAAAAAAAGAAAAAAGAAAAAGGAAAAGAAAACCAAACCCCGAACAATAAATACTCATTAGTGACAAAAATTCCAATTCCAATCAGTAAGTAAAATGTTTCAAAGTATAATCCCCTGTTACTGCCACAGGAATGAGAGAGTACCAAATGACTCTTCTTGCAAGAGAGAGAAATGTTTACTGTTCTTTCAAAGACTGGAAATCTGGCATGGGAAAGAGACATATGTCATAGGAAAATAAAAATTTGAAGTGGTAATAAATATTTAAACACAAATAGGGGTTCTGGAAAATATCCCTGGGCATTTGTATCAGTTTGTAGGGCTCCCCTGTGACTTTGGACATTTTGTTGGGCAGCTCTTGGTTCACAGTTTCTAAGCTCTAATTTGCTTTAATCTTTGTGATTGAATAATGATGAACTGCAGAGCCTGGAACTATGCAGAAGAAGCCTTTCATCCATCTATTCATCCATCCATCCATCCAGTTCCTTTGCAAAATGCCTTCTGCCACTGATCACTGTTTCTCTTAGCCCATTTGTTGAACACTAAAGTAAATTTCACAGTCCCCCAGCCATAATTTAAAAAGTACTCAGACCAATTAATTGAAGCCTATGTCTCACATCTCCATCTATGTTAATGAACTGCCTTTCCCAGTTGTATCATAATAACCAATTTGGCAAAAATAAGCTTTAACTAGGACTCACAATACGTTTTCTATAAACACACAATTTTATTCTGAAATACAACACAGTAGGCCAAACATCCAGAGAGTAACAGAAAACCTAAGGACATGTTGGCATAGAGGTGATTGTTTTTTAATTTGATTGCTCAGGAAAATGAAGTTTCTGCTATCAAGCTGCACATATGTAACCACACAAGGGTAAAGGGTGGGCAACAGTTGCGTGTCTGAAGCTTCTACATGTCTGCAGTCTCCTCCCCATACTGAATTGCAGCAAAATGTGCCATACAAGGAGCTGTACTGACAATGGAAGTTCCTAAAGGTTTTGTGCAAACACTTAGTGGGATAATACAGCCTCCATTATTAATCCAACTAGCAATTAACACATCCACCAGGGATGTGAGCTTTTATTCTTGATAGATAACCCACTACCTCAAAGTAAAGCAGAGACAAATCTCTCCTAAAGGGCATCTGTTGAATACTAGGATAGCAAAACAAATTGTAAGTGGTTAATGTCTCATATCAGCAATTAATACTTGGTTGCTGATTCATCTTACAGAACAAGTAGCTGTTGAGGTGCTGTGGGACAGACAGAATCAGTATGTCTGAACTGTATGGGCAGTTCTCCTCTCTCTACTTTAAAGAGATAACTTGCACTGTTACTACTATCTATTTAGACAGTACTTTCCATTACGCCTACATGCACATGCCTCACACATTAGAGGCCTTGCCAGGACATGAGTATTTAGTAAGATGGTGAAGTCATTCTAAAGCAAATGTTAATAACTGGTTTGACAGTGTTTTCTAGCTGGCTTCATACTAGGTTATCTTTCCATTTTCATTCAAATTATTCCTGTATTTCAGTTTTATTTTAATTATTGTGATACAAGGAAAATTTTAATGCCATAATAAATTCATATACAGATATACCCATTTGCCCACTTGCCCACATAGCAGTTTTCAAATTAAATACGAATGCAGGATTTTTTTTTTTTTAAAGTCAGAATTTGAGAAGCAGCATGGGCTACTTTCCCATCTGTTCAGCTGTGGTTTTTATAAATACAAACGAAAATGCAATTTATTTTGGGAATTTATAGCTCTCTAAATAATAATCCACTATTTCCTTTTACAGTGCTGTAGTAGAAAAATAAAACATTTATTTAGTAGTTGTGGCTCTATTCACAGACAGAATAGTTGCTGAGAGATCCCTTCAAGTGTTTATTCTACTACATGAATTCTAAGACTACCAAGTGTTCTTCCTTACAATGTATTAGTTAAGACAGACTGCTAAATGAGCAAGTATGACTTCATAATAAATTTAACTGATGTCAAGAATAGATTTAAGCAAATCCATTTTAAAGGCTCCTACAACAAATCAAATTATTTTCCAGGTTTGTGTAATGTTCTTCCAAAAACTAATACATCAGAGAAAGTAGTGACCAAGTATACAGTAATTTGCTATGAGATCATGAAAAACATTCTGAGAAACCAAAACCTCATGTAAATCAATATCTAACACACTACATGCATCCACTGTCTCTAACTACTGAAACTAAACCTTTATGTAACTATTCATTAATGAAATCTCAAAGTACTAACCATGTGTGCACAAAGTATGAATTTAAGCTAAGTGAGATAAATGAACCAAAAGATATTTATGCAATGTGCGCAAGTCTATGTAATGATCACAGAGTAAATCCAATTCAGAGTTACAGTGCAGCTGGAGACCCTGCCCTCTATTCCATACACTTGGCAGTGCCAAACTGAAAAAAGTAGGTTTAAATTAAAACTTCCCTTTGAAATTTTCTTAAACTTCAGTAACAAAAATATTACACAGAGAAAAGCTTGAGGTAAAATTTTACAGTATAGATAAGACAATTTGAAAAAACTTGTAGCAGACCATTTAACAACCAGGTTTTCACACAGCTTCTGGCCAGCCTACAAACCACACCCAGTCACCTCTCTTTACTTAAAACAGGTTCACCACTCCTTTCTTCCAGCAGTACAGTTGGTTGCTATATTATTTTTGGACTGCAACCTCTGAGGAAGAGAGTATGGAGTATAACAAAAGACCAAGCACTGTTTTCCAAGGAGGAGGCAGGTCAGCTGTGCAGTCATCCAGCACTGCCCACTCATTGGAATGCCACTGCCACTCCAACATTTCATGGGCATGATGATGACTCAGAGAGGAGCCAGTGAACACCAGAATCCACATCTTCTTTGTGGGTCTCTCTACACTTCACATCTTCACAGTCTGGATTCAAGAGCAGGATGTCTCTTCACTAATTCACTGCATTTTTTAATTCACTGTACATTTAAATTAACGTGTAATTTCTCTTGATCAAGCTGTTCATTCTTAAATCCTTTTCCTGTATTTTTAAACTAAACTTTTGGCATTTTGAATTTTCTGTTGCTGAACAAATGGAAACAGATTTAAGTCCAACGAACCTATCGCTGCCACGACTGCTGCCAAATGCTGAAGATTCCTCCATAAAGAAAACAGGGATGTCTTATCAAACTGAAAGTAAATTTCCAGATAATCTGCCCTTGTCTGTCTAAAGGCAGATGTCTAAAAACATTCACATCAAGTATCTGCAATTTCACCAAATAAATGTATATTAAATAGTTTAAAATTAAATAGTCAAGGGTAGCTATTGAAAGAGGAAACACTATTTTCATGCCCTGAGCCAGGATATATTAATACACACCAGTATACAAACAGTAGATGCTATTATTGCATTAACAGGACAAAAAAATATGAAAAAAGGAATTTTAATTATTAAAAGAAACAGCATTACGATCTCAATTAATTATATAAAGCTATTCCTACAAAACTATTCAAAATACACTGACAAAAACTTCTCATTTAGGCTTGAAATCAGTTCCAGATGGAAACCCTCTGCAAGCATCCTAGTAGAAGTTAAGATGACCACAGAATTTTACAAAGGCAGATTTTCAGGTAGAGAGTTTTTGCTTTCATAAGGGACAGAAAAACATGTATTGTGGAAATTTCAGGCAATTCAGACAGTGATGGGCCGGTGGTAAGAACAAAAACCTCAGTAAGCTGCTAAAAACAGCCCCTAATGCTTGGCTTTACTAAACAAAACCTTTGAAAACAAAACAGAGGTTCCATTTGATGTGCGGGAGGAAGAACAAGCAGAGGCATGTAAAGAGAAGATTTTACAGGCCAGGAAGATGATCCTCACTTGTACTTCTGAATAGATTTGAGAAGGGTATGCAGACTGAGAAAGATTATCTGAAAGAGGGTCAATCCCTGTACAAGCACAGGCCACTCTCGACTTTACATAGGTGTAAAAGAAGCCACAAGAACATCCAGCCATGTAATGTGGCTGCTCTCATGATCAAAGATGGTTTTATTACAAATTGACAAATTAAAGGGCTATCAAGGCTGAAAAGCACATAGTGTATCGTATTTGACACATATGATATTTATCAGCTACAGACATTTATCTACTCTGCACACATGTAAGCACACAAATATGTGTAAAACATACACTTCCAAGCTGGAAGCCAGTAAAGGATACAACACAAATACTAGGGGGGGGGATGGGGGGAGGGTGGGAATCATTAGTGTGAAGCTCTAACTAGGGGCCATTCTCAGAAGTATCAGAATGAGCTGTTCTCAAATTATCAATTTTGTCTTTCCTTCAGGGAAAAACTGGCTGAAAAGCAAAAATCATGCCTTATGGGTATACAAAAAAAATATATTCTCTGTATGTATCACTGACCAGAAATAGAAACAAATGTTTTTCCTGAAGTTTTACAGATGAGTTGATAAGTCTTTTCTCTCATGTCACTTCTATCGTGATGTCAACTTTATCTCAAAGAGGTGCCATATATGCTTATTGCTGTACATACAAACAACAAAGAAGATTCCCCACATACTACTTCTTCCCTGACTGATGTACTTTTATATCACTGTATCACACCATCATAGGATTATTATGCTGAAGAGCTCACAGGCTTCCCGAAAGTAAGTCTCAGAACTATGAATCTCATAAATAACCACAATTAATCCCATGCTTTCATGCAACATACCAACCAAGAAGATGGCCAGGTAAAACTTAATGCATAGCCTTCCTGGTGATGACAGGAGCAACTGACATGCTGGGCTACAACATGCAACATGGGAGATAGGAAGAGACATCAGTAATGGCTGTGAGGGCAAACAGAGCCCAAGCTTTTTGGGGCAGAACACCCACCCCAAATGTGGGGTTTGTCACAAGCAACCACTTGCAGCATGTTCACTGACCTGTTGTGGATGCTGAGAACTGGTCAGAGAAGAAAGTCAGATAAATTTTCCCAGACATTCCTCTGGGAAGTTTTGAGAAAGCTCAGAGGAAGAATTAAAACAATCCTGCAGCTGGTGTTTTGAACTTGTTCCTTGTATGATGTTTACAAGAGGGGTGTTGTTCCTAATTAACCAATGGTGTGAGGGGTGTTGATTAATAACCAATGAAGTTCACCTTTATCGTAACTGTCTATAAAAAGAAAGTGTGGTTTCTAATAAACTCGGCATTTTGCCTTCGAGACTCTGGAGTCTGTGTTGCTTTTTCACCCATCCTCAATACAACAGCGACAACCTGTAGCAGAAATACTGTGTCCAAGCTTTTAACAGGAACACTTCAGCAAGGCCTTACAAAAAAGGGACCATCAAACAAGTAATTTCACACTTCAGAAGCTGCCATGAGTATTTCAGTAAATCAAAGGCTTCCCAGACTGATGAAAACTGAGTGTGCGGTGGAAGAACATCCTCCCCATGGCTGAGGAAGGAGCTGATTCAGTCACACATCATGCCTGTCCTGCTCTTGCAGAACACCTGCACTCTCCTTCCAACCAGCTGTAGGCAGGCTGCCATGGAAATCAGCAATGCAACTGCCACAAGCATTATCCCAAGAACAATTTCTCTAAACAGAGAACAACATACAGTGTCTCTTTTCCAGCAGCTACAGATTCTGAGCAGCAATACCTCCTGCTTCAGACTGTGAGCAGCAGTACCCTTTAGATATCTGCTGCATGTAACACACCAAGTTATTTTTATAAATTACTGCTTCATGGCTTTTTACTTCCCATTAATTTAAAGATTTAAATGTTGTTCTAAAGATGTGATTTGCAGAACTCTAGAGGAGCCCTCATCCTAAACTGAAGGCTGCCTAGATATTGCTATTGGTACATACAGTTATTCCCAAATGAGAACACTCACTATGCTGAATAAATTTGCATAGTCTGAAACTAAAAAGTCAATTCCCTAATCTTCACCCTGAATGGGCCCCAATACTGTAAAAACAACTGGCTTGTATTAGGGATGATAATTTTGATGTCTAGCATTACATTGTAGTACTTACAGGAATGTTTTCAGGTTGTTTATCATAATTTCTAAATACAAGAAGAGTATTTCAGATGTATGGTGGTAAGAAAATCTTTCAAATAAATATGTTATTTATGTAATTCAGCCTTCTTTTAAAGCTAGCAAAAGCTTTGATAAACAGATGGGTTTTGACCACAGGTTTCGAACACACAGCGGGACAGTTTATACACTCATAAACACAGGTTACTACTATGAGGTCTATTTTTTAAAGATGAAGGACTAGCTTTTCCCACAGTAGCATCTCCAGCTACTTACATGCCATAAATCTGCAGAAAGTGACATTTAGCCGTAATTGCAGAACTTCAAAGTACTTCACTGTTTTTGCAAGCTTTTGTGCAGAGGTTGTTTTCAGCACTTTAAATGTCTCCAGAGAGAGATATTATACGTAGGAAGATCTAAGATACTTCTTGCTATCCAGAAAAGACAATTCTGCTGCCATAAAATGAGGAATGTAAGTTAAGCTGGTGTATTGCTTCTTAATTCAAGTAATATTGACACTTGATCCATGAAGGCAGCCTCCTTCTCATCTACTTTCTCTGAAGCAGAATTAGTATTCATAAGACACAGAATCTTATTTTTATATTTTTAGAGTTGCCCCTAGAGGTGCTTCCAGCTGTTTTTTTTTTTCAGATCTACGTGCTGGAAAGTAAGATGCCTAGACAACTTTCCTACAGAAATTAGAATTGTGAAATGAGGTTCGTAACTCCACATAGTCTCCATCAAATTCTGAATACTGTAGAGTCTATTTTTAAGAAAAGTGGGTGTAGGAAGCAAAATTTATGACAGAATTCATCTTAAGACAAAGGTACATGTACATTTATGTATTTCAGGGCAAAAAGAATGAGAAATCCTGATGATGCCGCTTCTGTGTCTCTCCTAACATGAGGCAACACAAGAACCTCAATGATTTCCTTGTTGCTTCTTGTGCACTTTGAGGCCAGCCTTAGGCAGCCCAAAACACCAGAGCTTCTCAACTACATCCACAGATGTACCTGCAGAAGGAAGTAGTCCATCTAAGGACACAACTGAATTCTTGTACAAGTTCCTGCTTTAAATATGGAGAATTCATGGAACTTTTAGAGAACAATAATACAAACACAGCCTCGCCCAGACGTTTCTCGCATGGGAATGGAATACTTTTCTGGCAGAACTCTTCACAAGCAGCAGGTCTGTATTTCAAGGATGCAATTCTGAAGATTACTGAACAATTGCTGTCTTGGAAAGCGCCTCTTTCCCCTCAAAAACACAGACAGAAGCTCTCTCATCAAATATCTTGCTTCTGTCCTTCTTGCAGCTCTCTGTGCTTTGTCTAGAAATGCAACTATTCACCTTTTCCTCTTTTCAAGGGTCATACATATCCTCTTTCTATCACAGCATAAAGAATGAAAAAGCAAACCCACTATATTTTACTGCCTTCTTTCATGCAGTCTAGCTGGACCTTTATGACCCCAGTTACTTGTGATCTCAGGCTCACAGTTCTGCAGCCATCAAAAACCTGTAGAGAAGGCATACAGGTGTATACACACAGTGGTCAGTACTATCATGCAGTAACTAGAAGGGGAAATGTTATGTCTTTTCATACTCTTTAGACTAAAAGAAAAATGATGGAAAATGTTCTTGTAATTTTCCAAAAGGGAACTGATGCCCAAATGTTTTACTTTTAATTTCCCAAAATGTTGGGGTTTTTTCCCCAAAAAATTCCTTTGCTGCAGTTAGACCAATACATCTAATATATATTAGATGTTATGTATATATTATGTAGAGAGTTAATAGTAAAACCAAAAATCAAGTCTCATTTCAAAGAGAAAAAGTCATGGGTTTAAACATGACATAGGGTTTATAAAGAATTATATATTAATCTCAATAAAGAGCTGTACATAGACACACAAAAGCACAGCACAAAAAACTACAGAATCTTAGACCTGAGAAAACAATCAACCAGGTATAAGATGTAACACATGAGGGAATAAGGCTTGAGATTAAACATGGGACTTTCATTTCGGAAATAAGTATTGCAGCATCATGAAGAGGTTAAAAAAAGGCAGCAAGATGTATGTGAAAGGGAATGTGGTGCAGGAGCATAGTGACAAATGGCAATATCAAATCACTGTTAACTGGATTTCTCTATTAATCAAAGCATGTAATGAATACTCTGATCCACCTACCAAAAAATCAGAAGGTTTAGAGTTTTTCTAAATTAACAAGAAAACTTTGAAAACATAAATAGCATTGAAAACATGGAGAATAATACAATACACAATCACTGATCAGTAAGATCATCTCTCCCTTTGGAGGTTAAGTAAGTTATTTAATGTAGTGAAAAGGAAACCTGATGAATAAAACAGATTAATAAACTGAAATGTAAGCAAGTTTAATTAAGACAACACAAGGAACCAGCCCAGATAACATCACAACTGCATAATACAGTAAGTTGTGAAAAGAAGCATATGATGAACGATTACTACAAATCTTAAGAATTAACTAGCTGAAAAACTAATGACACAGTGTAGAAAGAAATTATCTCCTTGTGCATTCAATTATCCAGGAAGGTCCTTTCTTATCTCAGTGAGTTTAAATAAAATGAGAGGTGACCATCAGCAGATGCTGTCATGATTTCTATACACTGTGCTTGGAACCGCCTCTAGCACAGTTGCAGTATGCTTCCTCCAATGGAACTCCTTCACGAATGTCACTGTGTTTGACAAAGACATTGCTCCAGCTGAAAAAGCAGCAGAGTGGCTATTTTTGCATTTAGGTTAATGGAGTTGCTTAGTTTAGGGACAGGGAGCCCTGCCAGGAACTGAACCCCTGGAAGGGCCCTATCCTGCCCCATTCATAATGTGTCAACCACGCCGGCTCCTCGGCACAGTAAACCCAATTTGCTCTTGCATCCATTTCTCCAGCTGACATTGAAAAGACTACTTCTATGCTTTACTTTTTTATCTTTTACATTTTACCTTTGCATTCTGTGTCCATAAAGCTGTTTCATGAAATAGTAAAACACATAACTCATAGAATGCGTATGAAGGCACTCCAGACATTAAAACCGGTAGAGACACAGATCTGATGCTGACTTTTACTCGAAACCTGTCTTCAGTGAGGAACTCTACACATGCATCACTGCGTGTTTTGTTACTTGAAAACAACTGCATTGCACTGACCAAACTCTTCACATAAATGTTTGCCATTTAATAACCAATTAAACAGTTGTGAGTAGAACTTTGAAGTTTGTGAATTCTGCTGCATTCAGGGACATACAGCTGTGATACCAACTGTTAATGGATACAGGCAGACAGCTGTGCATGATGAAAACTAGAGCTGCAAGACAACTGTAGAGCTTATGATTTTCCCTTCCTTTTTCACTTGAAAACAATCTGATTAACATAGATTAGTTCCCAAAGCCTGTTTATAATATATATTAAATGATAGGAGATAGAGCAAAGCTCTTTCAAGCGTAGTTCTAATGACTTTACTTCTTTAGGGGTCAAAAGCAAGTCAAAAACAATCAATGCCTATTTGTGTTGTTGAAGCTGAAGAATACAGTTCATTATTCAGAACTGTTAAAAGAGTCAGTCAAAACATTTTGGCATATAGAGAAACTAAAAAAGCTATCTCACATAATTATGAAGGAAGATATATTTAGCATAGCAAATGCAAAACAGCAAAATATTTTAGAAACAATTCTGTAATTAAGAATCAGTGTCTTATATTCCGACAAATATTAACAGCTACATTAAGGATGAATATCAAAATTTTAAAATACTTTAAAATATTCCAAAGTTCTTAGTATTATACCTGCTGAAATCAATGACATTTTTACACTAAATGCAATAAAAACAGCAAAATAGTCTTTACACCAAGAAAGAATCAGAGGATATGATTACTATCACTCATGATAGTCTGTCATTTGTACAAGATGATGAAATTCCCTTTAGTTTTTGACAGAAAGCAGAAGAAACATGAATGTCATAAACAGCACTCCCATTCTCACTTCTTTATGGTTAGCTGTTTTTGAAATAAATTTAATACAAAAAGCAGAGAGGAAAGGGCATGTGTTATGTTTTACTCAAACAACTTTTATTCACACTTAAATCTGAGTCTATTTGAATAATTTGACCAAAAGCAATATAAAATTTGCTTAAAATGCCATTTCTAATATCTTCAACTTGAAACCAAGTACACTGTTCACTATCTGAAAAAAACAAAAAACATTGAGAATGAACAAAAAATAAAATAAAGCCAAACTTTAGAATAATCTGATTAATAAATTGTTCCTCCTCTGGTATTGTCTCAGAAGCTCCAAGCAATGAACACTTCAGAAGTGCTTGATGTTTATCAGCTTTAAAAGCACACCTTTGAACAAAATCTCAACCAACCAAGGAATGAACACCCAAATCTAAGAGCAAGGAACAAACTTCATAGAAAAAAATTAAAAATTCATCCCTGTTCCAGATTATAACCACCTGCGGAATTGAGCAATCAATCAATTGCACCCACAGCATCCCTGAAGCCATAAGTTCTTTCACAGACTCAGTATCAATTCCAGTATTAAAGCAGTAAAGCACCAGTGCCTTCACTCAGCCACATCTTACACAGGAATTTCAGTGGCTCTTGAAAAGCACTCTGTGAGCACCTTTCACTCTACTCCGAGTTTTATTCCACATTGGGAACATCCACTGCCACCCTCAGGATATGACTGTTTCAGCTGTGCTCAGTTCCTGGCATGGGGGACCTCCTGCTTTTCACAGTGGAACATACAGCACAGCCTTTCATAAACCATCCATTCCTTATCTCTGAAGTGCCTGAGTGGCACAGCAAACTGTTTCCAGCAGCATCGCTTATCCATGTTCTGGCCTCATGTGCAAAACCTTAATCCCAGTTTATAGAACATTTATTTATGTTAAATAAATAAATATATTACATATATTTATATATGTCAGAACTATTGCCACTCTCACACAAGTATCACAGTGAAGAACTTTCATGGTTTTGCCCAACATTACCCAAAATAAACCAGAGAACAAATCATAAAATTAATCTCATCCCAAACACTCTTCTTGATTAGTTTTTCTCTACTCATTACTTTAATAAATTGAAGAGAGCAAGTCCCCAGGAAACAACCCAACCCTTGGCTGCTGCAGCACCAGATTCATCACACAACAGAGCATTCCACCTCTTTTGGCCAATTCGAGCTAATTACCGAAGATAAGGCTTAGAGTCCCAAACGACAGTGACAGCCACAACTGAAATGTGCAGTGGAAAAAAGCTTTGTTTCCATATCACATATCTCCTCTTCTTCATAAGGGGTAGACATACCACCTACTAAATCAATCTCTCAAGACTAAATCAATCTCTCAAGATGAATAATAATTTCCTCCTTGGATAATTAAATACATGTGTGAATTTCCCTGGATGTGTCTCCACTGCATTCCCTGGTGTTGATTATAGCTATATCTTTGAGACATGACTTGTTTTGAGTTCTGGGTTTTTGTTTTTTTTAATGTATGTTTTCTCTCTTTCCTCTGATCTGCAACAGGAATGCAGAAAATCTAGGTTGGCCACAACAACAGTAAGGCTTTCTGACTCTTCCAGGTATGGCAGACAAAACTGAACAAATACAGAAGTTTGTCTGTGTAGTCATGCTGAGCCAGTGTCACAGCATACTGCCAGAGGTACATGTTGATGTAGCAGACTCATATTGGGATTCAACCCAATCACATTCAGGCCTCTCTCCGGGAAGCTGAACTGAAAGCACAGCCATGCGAAGGGCTAAGAAACATGACACATTAAATCCATTTGATGTTTCTTATCATTCACAAAAACTCTTTAGCTTTTTAACACTGAATGCAAGCAGACCTGGGGATAACTACCAGAAAGAAATACTGACAGCTCAGGCACAAGGACCAGTGCTAAGTTACAAGAATGAAGAAATGGTACTTGAGCACTTCAGAGGGAAGAACTGAGAGCAGACTACAGCTCTTGTCTGTCTTAATATTCAATCTAAGATGAATAAATAGAAATTACATACTCAACTGGGTTGGGCTGACTAGAAAAATCACATTTAATTGTTGGTGTTTTTAATTTTGCTTACAGGTCTTTCTGCCAGTTCACGAACGCTATGCCCAAAACGCATGACAGAGAAAACATGCCAAAAAATAGGAAAGAAAAAGAACTTCTGAGCTTGCCCTGAAATTTCTGAATCAAGGTCAAAAATCTTCTCTAGTAAAGAGATTTACATGGAATCAAAACAAAAATGCATACTATAAAGTTGAATATAGTGTACTTCGTAAATTTCCAATTCAAAAGATACAAGCCAAGTGGGATGTAGAACATTAAACAGGATTCTAGAATAGCCTTACAGTGAAGTGTGTGATGGCCACTCCTGAATTTTTAAAATTAAGGACTACACACACAGTAAAATAAAGTATCAATATGCAGGAAGGCTTTCTGACAAGTTGCAAGTAAAAGATAAATAAAATGTGTGAAGGTAAAGGAGGTTAATCAATATCTTAAAAGTGGATGTTTTTAATTATGTCTTTAAGTCCTCAAGTCTTACCTTCCCCTTTCTTTTCAAGTTTTTAACAGAAAAAGCAGCACTTCTTTTTCTTCCCAGACCTTGTCAAAACTCGGTTCTTTAGCCACGTAAAAGAGGGTAAATCTGACTGTAAGTGAAAGTCTAGAACACCATGTCCTTTAATTAATTGATGGGGACTTTCATTAGATTATCTCATAGCTATGGGACAAGACAAAGCAAAAGCCAAATGATAAATCATTAAATTATGTTTTCTTCCTCTCCAGAAAAAAGAGTGAGTATAGCATTAGATTAGTTTGAAAGACTAAGAAGAGGAGTCTGCAATATACATCAGAAGTAATAATACAATTAATAATACAATTTTTAAACCCCGTTTATTCATATAATCGGGCATAAACACTTACTTATGCTAATTGTGGAAACCTCAAATGTAATACATAGCCCAAATGAATTCCAGATTAGTGCATGCTTCAGTGTTTCACGTTCTCCCTTGCACATGCCTAGTGAAAGCCTGCCACTCTGCAACAGAGGAAGGAATTACCACAACAGAACCATAGGCAGACTTTGCCAAAAACTATACTTTTTTTGATATGAGGCAGAATAAGCTGAGTGTTTTAAGTAATGGATAGGTTTGCATCCCGCTGTCTAGCAGCAGTTATTCTAATTGTGTTTCACAGCTTCAACAGAGAGACAGAAAGATGAACAAACCATAGGAACATTCTCCATAAACTGCACTGAAACAAATAACGCTCCCTTCAGCCAGTTTACCTTCCACCATCATGGGAAAGGATTAGTTTATCTTTCAGCTATAAACTTGAGGTAGCTACACGTTCACCATACTGACATTCTGACAATTTTTAATCTTATCATGTCAATCTTGCATCTATGTAAAAATGTGTATTTCAGTGCATTAAATGATCTCTTGCTGCTGACAGCTCAAAAGTGCATTAACCTGGGAAGCCTTGAGATTTCCACACACATCCACATACTCCTTTCAGTACAGATCTCACTGATTAGAAAACAAAATATCCAAAACTTAAAAGACATTTCACACACAGTGGCATTTCTGCAGAAACATACGTTTCCAACACTTCAACTTTTACTTTCATCACTATTAGCAAGTTATTTTCCCAAGTTATTTCCTACACACATATCATGCCCAGTGCCCCTGCAGAAACTACCACATTCACTGAAACTGAATGAGCTCCTAGTGAAACATTAGAGCTTAGCTGTAAATATGTGCAAATACTTTTATTTTGTGCTGCTTTCATGTTAGAATACAACATGCATCAAGGTCACTGTAACAGATTGCAGTTTTCAGGCTCATAGAGAAGACACTGAGGAAATCATTAAGAGCAAACTTAATTAAGCAGTGTATAAAATTCTGTCTTCTCCCATACCTGCCCAGAAGTCACATCTCTATTCCTCGCATTTCAGTCAGGTCTTTTCACAGGTACGGGAAGGCAGGCAGCTTAGCTTAAACATTATCTCTGCTAAAAGGTGAACAGAACTCGTTCTTTGCAGTGTGACCAGTTTGCTCTGAGCTCTCCGAGTTTTCAGCTACAGATTACAGCCCCATGGGCCTCTCCCTTTGAAGTGGAGCTCCTCTGAGAGCAGAATTAGTCCCCTGCCTGCAACTTGTCCTCCATACACTGAAATAAATTACAGTCAACTTTTCCCTTCATTGCCACGTCAAGTGTAGCAATAAATATCCATAGGCTAAAAGCAAACAAACAAGGCTGGACGAACCATAATCTCACAACAAGAGCATCTCAAAGAAAAACACCAGATGCAGGGCACAAGAAAGTTAAGGGCATAAAAATCAAAACTCTGGGTTCACTATCTAAATCCATAAGTGCGTATGAAAGGCCAGCATGCTTCTTGCCTTTCTCCCACAAGAAGCACTGATGAAAAGGGACTCCTACAATTTAGTTACAGCTCCGCAAAGAGCAGAAGGCATATTATGAAATGCTTGTAAAAAGGCATCATATTTTACAATTACAGAAGTGGGAAACGTTGGGACACAGAGCTTCCTTCCCGGCTATGCACGGGAGCACCGCACCAGCGGGATGCCCGCGGCGGACTCCGGCGGAGTTTGAGCGATTCCCCTGTAATCCCGGCCACCAATCTCCCGCACCTCAACCCCCGAGAACTGCTGCTGACGCCGCCGACCACCGTGCCTCCGAACTGGGAGCAAGCGACCAGCAGCTGCAAAAAAAAAGTCACTCGAGACGAAGGAAACGCAGCGAAAAGGAAGCAAGAGCTTACTTGCCTATACAGCACCGCCGGACGACCTCCTCGCAGCTGTGAAACGCTGTGCCGCTCGTCCTCCTCCCACCTCTCCGTGCTAGTTCCAAAATAATTCCTCCGGGCNCCCCGCCCGGTGCCCATGGTGTCAGCCACAGCCCCGGCAACTCGCGCTCCTTCCCGCCGGCGCTACCTCGGGGCGGGCCGCCGGCTAACACGGCATCGCACCCCGGCCACCGCCGCCGGCTCGAACTC
>WBNO01024164.1:30463-58964 GCA_013400575.1 Peucedramus taeniatus
GGCGGTGTTTCCCCGGGCCGCGGGAGAGCTCGCTCGCCCGGAGCCCGCGGAGCTCTCACCGGTCCTAGGGAGCTGCGGCTGCCCGCTCACCCCGTGCCCGGCAGGAAAGTTATCCGCCCCCCTCCTGCCTCACTGAGCCTCCGCTTTTGCTCAGCTGCACGGGCTGCTCTTTCTGCCAGCTGTGTGACTGGGTTTCGGCTGGCCGCTCGCCAGAGGGAACATACATCGGACCCCCCCCCCCCNATGTTGGGAAGAAATTTGGTGCCGGTTCTATCACTTTGCCTGGCTGGCTTGGCGCGGCAGCGGCGCTGCCTTCTCCCCGCCCCGTCTCCCAGCCTCTAACCCAGAGCACGGCTCTACGGCGACCACCGCCATCGGCGCACAGCCAGCGCCGCTCTTCCGGGCTGCCTCGGTCAAGGAGGGGGCCCAAGGGAGCAAAAGGAGTGAGGGACAAGCTGCCCTGTGCCTCGCGAAAGCCCTGCGCGATCCTCGCCCTCCTGTTCCGCACGCTCGTGCTTCCAGCAGCGCGCACGGCGCCCTGCCGGAGATCCCCCGCAGGCATGGCCCTCCCCGTCGGACACCGCAGCAATGACACGCTCTAACGCAGCTATCAGTCACTTACACAGGCACACCCATATATATATATATATAATACATAGATATGTATGTACATGTATGAGCACACCCCCGTACGTACAGGCGACCGCCGCGGGGAAGCCGCATTTCCCCGCGGATGGGGCCGCTAGAGGTCGACCTGACTCGGCGAAGGCAGGAGGAGAATTAACGCAGCAGGAAAAAGCAGCAGGACGGAGGAGCCCGAAGGGAGCCACCNGGAGCCTCTGCGCCTCCTTGGTGTGGGGGAGAGCCCGGCCGTCGTAGGGCTTTTCCTAAACTGAGAGTGAGTGAAGCAGCAGTGGTCTCACCAGCATGCTCTGGGGCATGTTTCCCAGCTCTTGGGAATGTTTCTCTGCAGTTAGGATGAGGATGTCAGGGAGGGTGGTCACAATTAAAAGTCCGCTAAAAGGAGATTGAGCTTCGTTTTTCCGTACCTCCTCCGACAGCCCTTTTCCCTTCAACTTCTTTAGGCTTCTTGTAACGAAAAGTGGTTTTCGTGGGCATCTTACAGTTAAGGGCTTTTCTTCAGCCAAGCTGGCACAAACAAAAATGTTTCTGTTCCTTATGCACTCCTTGTATAAATATTACCTTCAATAATGTGCAGTGAGCTGTTGGGGAAAAGGATTTAAACAGACAGCTTCATGCAAGCTAAATGCAAAGCTGAGAGAGTTGCTCCAAAGAATGAGGCTAGCCGTTGGGTTGATAAATGTATTAGAAAATGCGGTGATAGATTTCATGCCTAATTGAACAGATTTGTACTTTAGTTCTCATCTTGAGGTACAGATCTTTATCTTTCCTTGTTTCTTATTTCTAATTGATGTAAACAGTTACAACTAATAAACTAACCAACCTATTTGTCCTGTTGTGGCTATACTGTAAGATTGAATCGTTTGAATGGGTAATTCTCCTGACAAGACTGAAAAAATATATTATTAAAATGATACATATATGAGGGCTGGGATGATTGAAACACATGTCTGACAATTTAAATAAGTGAAATGTAATGAACAAAATGCTAATCAAAGACAGAAATGAAGTGGAAATGTAACCATCTTTTCTCATGCCCTGCTGACAAAGTCCACACCCAAGAGAGACGTTTTTAAACAAAGTGCAAACAAATAATATTTTATGATCTTTTAGTTACTTTTCTGGAGTCAGTCCCACACTCAAATTCCAACAGGGACAATGTCCTCAGTTTTCACTATCAAAGTCACCTTTAGATTAATTGGTACATATCCTGCTCCCCCATCTGTAGGAAGATCTGTCATCTCTCATGGAGACCTCCCACTTCATTCATTCTTTGTGTGATGATGAAGAGTGGATAGCTCAAGCAAGAAAGGAAGTTTCATTTCACAAGAGGAAGCTGTTTTATTTTAGTGCAGTATCTTTCAAAATATTCCTACATTTATTAAAATACATGTATATTGCAAGTTTCATTACCACTAAGAATATGCTGAAGTCTACCAAGCCAGGTGAAAAAAGTGTACAGTGTTTTTTATAATTATCAACCACATTGTATGAAGTAAGTGTGCATTCCAGTTTTATACACAATTAGAAGGTTATATTTGTGTTGTATTTTTGCTTCAGGTAGCACAAACACAACATAAGATTTTTATGCACAGAAATCAGATGTCAGGTAAACTTAAGATGTAGTCAACAACGTGAAGCAAAATTTATAGGTGAACCAGAATTGGTTTTGTGTAGTATGAACTATGTTAATTAAGAAATTTCACATAATAAGCTGATGGTAGATTGGCGTCTGTTTCAGATTCTTCAGCTTCAGCAGCCTGGCACCACTCAAGTCACCAACAAGGATGGAGTGACAAAGGAGGAACAGCATTAAAAATGGAAGAAATAGAGGCTAAGCATGAAGATAAATTGTCATTGTTTAAAAAATAGAGAATGAAAGGAAGAATTTTACCCACCAAGCAAGCGACACCCTTGGTAAAACTGTATTGACTACCTATCTGCAAGAGATCATTTGTCTTCTTTTCTCTTTGCAAAATTACTGCAGCATCCAATTTTTTTTTCTTCTGAAAGTATAGCTCACTTTGATTGTGGGCAGGGATTCTGACATTTGGCAGCCAAACCCTTGTGCCTATGTCTGTCACACATAAGCCTCACTCTAAAAGTGCTGGGAAATAAAGAGCAGAGAACTCAGGCTTTGAAAAAGTGCATGGGAAAAGAAACTACCAAGTGTAGTGGACAAGTAACAAGTAACATATAAGAAAGATGATAAGATGATTTGGGAAATAGAGTGTGTTTTTTGTCCAACATCACTGCAACATTAGATTCTCCTTTCCTGTAGCAGGTCCTACCACCTCTGGGAATACATCACGTCTGATGGGTTATTAATTGATTCTGTGAGAATAGAATTAATCTCTTTTCAATATCCAGTTTTGGAAAAATAGCAGTCAGAGGAGCAAATATAACACTGTCAAGGACAGGTGTCACACTTTATCCCTAGTGGATCCCAAGATCATCTATAGGCTCCTTGGTATTTTCTATATAAGGTGCAAATGAGGAGCACATTCCCAATTTCTGATGATATAATTTTGGTTTTAATTTCCATTCACAGACTGATAATAATCCACAAAACTACGTCAAAAAAGTCTATGAACATATTCCCTCTTTTTTTCCCAGCAATTAGTCTAAACTAAGCTTCACAAAAATACGCCATTTACCAGTATCTGCTTATATAAAATAATGTGTCATTTGTAACCATGGTTTGTAATCTGAAAATACGACTGGGAAACTGATGGAGACCAAAATAGCCTTTTACAGTCTGTAGGTGGCCAAAAAATTCTGCAGCTATATTCCATAAAATTCCTTGCTGCCATGATTTGTTTCTCAAGAGCTCTTGTCAATTCACTTAAAACTCTCACTCACATGGGCCCAAAGAGAGACATGGGGATTTGTTCAAATTGTAAACAAATACACATTAAAATCCCTCTTTTCACATGTAAACAGGATATTAGCAATTCCATAAATTCTACTCAAATTTTTACTTTGAAATTCTAGGCTTTTCAAATCATCTCAAGGCTTGGAGAATTTAAGGCCATATACCTTGAAACCTAACAGCAGAGAATCTCAAGTGAAACTGGAAAATTCATAATCTTAATAGCATTCCTTAATCCTAAATTTTACACGCAGCCTGTATATCGTTCAGTACTGTTATTATTTATGGTAGTCTGTAAATGGTTTGCATCTCATTAATGGTTATTTTTAACTTAGAAGTGAATTTGGATAAAATTGTAAAACAAAGGATTGTAACTACTCTCAAGGCAATTAATTTATTAAAATCAACTATCACAAATTAAAAGAGACAAGTAACAAATCATAGTCTATAAATAGTAGGACCTAAAAAAATTATCGATTATATTTTTCTGTTTCATTCTCAACCAAAAAAAATTATCTTTGCTTTCTCACAATTATCCTATTTCTTCACCAAAAGGAGATAAAATTCCCCTATGTGCATTTAAAAATCAATTGTACACATTTCAAAGTTTGAAAATGATTGTTTCTTTCCATTTGGAAGAAACATAGCTCATAAAAATATAATTTGAAAATAACTTGCGTACATTTTGTAGGATTTATGAATCTCCATAAGAAAACTAAAATGTAAAATATTGCTAAGGATGGGAAAGAATTTATTTCTGTTACCTTCACAATTTTTGAAGTGATAGTTAAATGATGAGACAGTGTAATTCAAATCTGGGATCTTCAGATAATTTAATTGTTTAAGGCATTTTTAAATATATGTAGGTGCAGCTATAGTTTATAAAAATGATTAGGATGTTCCTGGCATTAGAGATCATTTGTATATACTTGAGGCAATGTTTGTGGGTGGAAGTCTCAGCTCCAGAGTTGAAGCCACTTTGTGAAGTGTGGCTTAGGTACACAATTTCTCCCTTTACAGATAATCCCTTGCAGATGGGTGTTAGGACATGGTCTGCCCAGCATCTCCAACCTGGCCCCAGAGTGTGCCTATGGGAGGATGAAGAGAGCAAGGACTATTCAATCAGTGAATGTTTTCAGATGGCTCAGGTTTTTTTCACATTTGTAGCTCCCAGAGAGAAGGGATAAAAGGAAGCTGCTTCCACAGCTGCTAAAGAAGTGGAGGGTTGGTTCTGCCTGTGGATGAATGAGGCAAGCCTTCCACCCCTGGAGCTACCATGGCATCCCTCCAAACCTTCAATAGGAAGGACAACTGCTTCAGCTCAGATTTTTCTCCTCAGTTCTACAACAGCAGTGTGGTGCTCTGTGAATGAATTCAGTGTTTGCTGCAACTGCGAGGAATGGTAGCTGTACTGCAGAGAAGGGGATGTAGGTGTCTCTTGATGTGGGGAACATGCTAGTGTATGTATGCTGAACACTGTGCTGATACTCAGTGCACATGAAAAAGTAAGAACCTGGCCTACTTGGACTGTCCTGTAAAAGCTAAGTGGTTTTCTGTCACAATGCATGAGGGTTGCATGCATGACCTGCACCTATCCCTAGGGAAACCATCTGGGCTCTGGTAGCTGTACCATTTTCTGTTGTTTCTTGCAGAAACTGACTCCAGGTTAGAACTGTGTGACTTCGCTGCATGAAGGATTCAAATACTCCAGATCCTTTGCTACTAAATAAATAGAAAATGCTTTTCCATCAGTCTTGAAGTTTTAAGGGTTTTGCTGCCTCTCCCAGCCATGGATTAACAGCTCAACAGCTGTGACATAGTTCCCAACATCATTGTGTGCTTCTCCCACCACTCTTGATGCCATCTGCTGAACACAGACATGGTTCTTACTCACACAGCTCCCAATAGTCCAGTTTTGTAGAGCTCTGTGAGGCTGGTCTTTGCTCAGCCCTCATCTCATGTTGCACAGCCCTTTCTTCTCAGCACAGCCTGTCCCTGCCTTTAGGCCATCTTGGTTAGCTATCTATCTGTCAGAAATGATACTGTTTGCTGCCTGAGTGTTTTTCCATGGTTCCCAGGGACCAAAATGGAGATAAAGGACAATAGTAGAAATGCAATTAAAAGCACGCTTTTGGTTTGGTCGTTGTTTTTCTTTTTAAGCACTCTACTTTTAGTCACAGTAAACTAATGTCAACTTTCCTGTTTCAGTCTGACACAAATTATGTAACTAGCAAAGGTTTATATGGGTCCTATCTCCATTCTTTGGAAGAAGCACATTTGGGGACTCCTCTGCTTCGATGCGCTGTTACAGAATTACAGCTGAGGGATTTGTAGGACATTGCAGGATGCCTTCCTGCAGGATGTCAGGGTGCTGTGAGGCCCAATGGTCCATGGGGCTGAAATAGTGACGATGTCAGGTCCAAGGTCAGGCTGGGAAAAAAAGACTAACAGATCAGGGTCTAGTGCCCTCAGGGCCCTTGTGGATGATTCAAATAGAAAATACAGTTCCACTTCTGAAGTAAATCTACTCCCAGATATCCCTATCATGAAGGTTTTCTGTTCTGTAGATGTGTGTGCCAGATTATCTCTCATTACAAAAACATGAAGACACTAAGCTGAAGCTTCAGCTCTAATACAGCGTTTCCCAAGAGCTGTTGATTCCAAGGCAAAGCAAGCCCTTATGCAGTTCCAGCAATGTTTTGCTCACAGTACAAAACTACCCACAGCCTCTCATTCAGAAGTCATGAACAGGGTTTTTTTTAATTAGCATAAGAAACGCACAAATTTTTTTCTAATTTTTATGCAGGGAAGAACATTGTGTCATTGTACCTTTGAAGTGTTCCTACTGAGAGGCATTCAGCAGCAATGATACCTAGGAATGAATTTGGATTATCCACATCTACTTGCATTTTACAGTAACAATCTATCATCCAAGTGTTACCTCTCTGTAACTATTAGATATTTTTAATAATTTTTTTCACAGAAATAAAATAAGGGATGGAATAAATGTGCTGGGTTTTTTCAAGTTATAGGTGAGATCTGCTAAAACTAAGAATATTTGAATCCTCTGAGTCCCACATCAGTGCTCTGGTGTTGCTGCCTACTTAATCCTCCCCTTTCCTGAAGGAAATTCCCCTGACCCAGGCAACTGCAGGAAAGCCTTAGTCACACTTGCAGACAGGAAAGAAATAGAATTAATGTAGTATATAAAATTTTAACCTATCATTTTAGCAATTCCTTATAAAAGGAGGGAAAAAAATGCAGAACTGCAAACAAATTGCAAAAAGTATTGCAGAATTATAGCCTTAAAATCTTGATACTGCGTTTAATAATCCATTTTCTCAAGAAACAGCATTCAACCTATTTTCTGTCCTTCATGACATGGAAGTTGTTAAGATTATCAACTTCTATCTGAATCTCAATTGCTGACTTTTTCAAATTATTCTCTTTGTTTCCTGCCCAGTAGCTATTCATTAGCTCATTAAGGTGCTTTTCTTTCTTTTGCTACAAATATTTGTGAAAAAATAATTTATTCTCCTCTGTACATATTTAATTATTTTATTAGACTATGTTATCATAATGAAAGGTTGATTGAGAAAAAAACAAACTTCTATTTAAATAAACCAATTTAAATTATTTATTTATTTCAAAAGAGTAAATTTACTCTGAAGTATAGTCTGAATCTTTTTCCCTTAGTAGTACCTATCAAAAATAATCTAGTATTATCTGCAGATGTGATGAAAATAGCCATAATTTAATTTGTACTCAAATATTAATTGCAACTTGTTCATGATGAAAACAAACCATTTGTCAGTATGTAATAGCTGAACACTGTAGTTTTTTATAGGTTAATTAGCCTTCAACATGGGTCTCAGCTTTAAAAAAACAGAGAAGAGTAGGCATGCATCTCAAAGCATCTTGTTTTTCATTGCACATTTTGCTTGGAGACTAAGTATAAATGGGTCACAGATCTATCAAAAAGTTATTAAATCCTTACGAAAATCCATCATGCTTAGGTTTGCATGGCTATAAAATAAATATGACTTCCTGTCTTTTTTTTTCAAAGTGGCAGTAGTCAGTGAGTTAGATTTTTATGCCAAGACTATTGTGAATGCTTTAAAGAAGTGTTAACTCTGTCTTTTACTTAATTTTAAAGGAAAAGATTGACTTAATATTTGGGGTTAACATGTGTTTCCCACTTTTGATTAATAGCTTGTAAAAGAAACAGAAATAAAACCACAGAATTTGCATGAAGTTTGATAAAAAGCTAGGAAAGTTTTAAATATATACAATACATGCACTTTAGAAATTAAATCTTTTTGGAATTTTTAAGTTATATAGGACAAGAAATGGAGAGAAAATACATTTTTATTTGGTAGGAAGTGCTGTGGTGTTGATAAAATATCTCAAAATTTTCCAGAGAAATAAAAACTTCAGAAAAGCTGCCTTAACATCTCCCTTAACATCAGTGTAAAAGTTTATAATGTTTTCTTCTTTAATTCAGTACAGCGAATTTTTTCCTAACAACATAAGAATTTAAGTATTCTCTGTTCTGCTAATATCCTTTTGTTTTGATGCCTTACTTCAAAACACAATTCTGTAAATCTGAGCTGGTGCCATGGTGGCTCTCCACCAAAATGATAAATTATAAATTTATAAATTTGATAGAAGTTTTTTTTTTATAAATCAGCTTTTCTGCAACAGAAACATTATATCAAAACAAACAAGCAAGCAAACAAACAAACAAACACCCCCCCCAAAAAAAAAAAAAAAAAAAAAAAAAACCCCCCCCCCCAAAAAAAAAAAAAAAAAAAAAAACAAAACCATGGAATAATTCTGTTTATAGAAAAAAATCCATGTACCAGTTTATGTACTGCTCATGCAAGGTGCTATGACTGATTGACATCTGAAACCAACATAGTATTGATGGGTGTTGATCTTTGTCAAAGCTTCTCTGTGCTGTTGCATCAAAGTGAAGGCTGGAACAATCTCATGCAGCAGCTCCCATACAGGAGTTGATGTACAGTTGCCAATAGCGAAATAATTTGCTTTCAACACCTGTGCTGATTAGTTTTAGAGGCTTTACATTAGCATGCTGACTCTGCTGTGAGAAAAGATTGTTCACCTGAAGCCATTTCATGGAGAAAGAGACACATTTTGACAGACTGGAATACTAAGGAAAAAAACGAGTCAAAGCTGAAATATGGCAATTGTCATTCTAAAGCTTATTTCTGATAAAAAGAGAGGGGTTCACATATGTAACCAATTTTTCATGTACTTTCTGCTCCATCAGGCAAAAGGCTCTGTCTGGTCTTTATGGTTCTCTTGTTTAAATTATGGGTTTTGCTTGTGGCTTCCTCTGGTCATGAAATGGTTTAATACTCCTGGATCACAGAGGAGAATCACTTAGGAGATACTCCAGAGTCTCTTGTGATTAAGTACCCTATTAAAACTACAACCTAGACATGAAGATCCTGTAGAGAGACTCTGAAGGCTGACATTTGCAGTTTAAAAGGATCTTAGAAAACCTCTTACGTCCATCTGGCAAACTTAGATTTATTCATATCGACCCTCCTGAACTTGATATTCTAGGCTGAGCTATAATCCAAGATCTTTCATAAAACTGCCTTCCCCCAAGCCTCCTTAATATCACTGGCTCTTAGATAATGGGGCTTGAAGTCTTAAGACACCCCGAGATCTTTTAACCCTGAGCTATATTGCAGGCTTCACTAAGATGCATGCTGCTTAAATAGTAACAGCCCAGATGCTGTCTTGAGGCTGTTTTCTTTTGATATTGCAGCCAGTGAAACTCTCTTGTCTGATCTTGCTCATTTAGAGTGTGAAAACATGAATGCTTATTTTCATAGTCTATCTAACTGTGTTTAAGACTCCAAGAAGGAAAGAGCAGTAGTACAATACAGAGCTCTTCATAGAATTGGGAATAATTATGGTAATTTTTTAATGGCAGATGGAGATGGTCATGGGGAGCTGTGTGCATGCTTGCAACATACACAGTACAGGTCCCTGAAAATCAGCAGTCACGGCTCTACTATTCTGAATACAGCAAAATACTGTAGCTGCAAAAGAAGTCTGAAGCACTGATTGCTAAAGTGTTAGTGTTCTTATCACTAAGTGCCTTTAATTCACATGTAAATAATAAATAAAACCATTACTTCTTAAAAGAATTTACACAATGTGAAACATAAATATCCAATGATACCTGAATAAAACATTTCATAAATGTTTCAACGCTGACAGCACAAACATCGATTATGTAATCTATATATTGTACATCTATGGACAAATGTCTTCCAAAATATGAAAATGCCATGTAGTGGCAAGTTGGAAATCAGATTGGAAATTATGAGAGTATGTGGACTTGTGATTTTAAAAGTGGTCAAAAAAAAAGTAAAAAAGGAACTATATTAGATTGATCTTATAGGCACACTCTTTACCAACAATGACAGTTGTGCTTACAGGCTCCCAGCAATTCTCAGGACTGAGACTTCTCGAAGTATTAGCAGAATCAAAAAAAAAAGGAGACAAAGTGACTTATTCTTTTAAAATTTCCAATTATAAGTTTTTAAAGTATTTCTAACAATTGGTTTGTATTTATAAAATTACTTTTAAAAGCATTATCTCTTCATCATGTGTGACACTGATATGGTTTCGTTTAGGTGTGTTTTAGATGATAATTAATTCTTTGTGATTACAAAGTGGATATTAATTTGAAATTACAACTCAACATTATTATTGTGAGTTCATAAATTAATCCCACTAAATTAATCAAACAAAAAACTCTGAAAAATTAAAATTGCTACTTTCTCTCTAAGTTGGTTCTATGAAAGACTTATATCAGTTAGAGGTTTTGCTAAAAAAAGTCAATTAGAGATTTCCCTATAGTAAAAACAGTACTGTTACAAACAACATACATTGTGGTTTTAGTGTTACAGCACTTAAGACTGAGTAAAGAAAAGAAACTTTGCTCCATGCATATTGAGAAATTGCTGCATTATTATTTTTTTTCACATGCTAAGAATTAAGGGGGAAAATCATATTTGTTTTTATGATTTTGATTCAAACACTGCTTGAATCAATGGAAATTATTCCCCACTTACACATAATTACCTGATGGTCTGGATAAAGAAAGTGTTGGTTTTCTGATCTATTTAGTTTGAGAATGAAAGACCTGATCCCACATTATCAGGGAGAGGGGCTTAACATTAAACCTTTTCCATTTCTCTGACTACCAACCCACAGGCTTCCTGTCCCAAGAAGGTCCCATTTTGTAGTCAAAATGAACATTTCAAAAGAATTTCAATTAGCAGAAATATCCACTTGTTATGGAGTGGTTGAAAACAAATCCCCAAACCTCAAGTGCTGCTGTGAAAGAGAATTGTTGTCAGCTCTGCTATTACCCACAAAGGGCTTTGAATCAGACCCATTATCCCTTTAATCTCTTTATGTTTCCCATGAGCAGAGGACAAAAATGAAAATGGAAAGCTCTGTGCATCAGTGACCTAGATCAAACTACTGAGTTCATAGCTAGAACAGTAAAATATCACTGTCCACGTTCTCCTTCTGCCAACAAGTGCTGAGATAACAGGAAAAGATAATACAAAAGGAAGGCCTGTGTGGTGTGGGGAGTAAATATTCCTTTTCTCATAGAAAAATGTGCTTAAAATATATGTAAGATTTTATCTCTATTTAGTGGCAAGCCATGTAAAGCTGGAAGAACCACTGCTACCTCCTGGTTCCCAATATTATTTCCTAAAAATGTACTGAAAGCACTGTAAAGAAAACCAAAATATTAGCCAGCTCTGCCTTGGAACAGCTTCTGAAAGGCATGAGTACCCTTCTTCTTTTAGAAGGGGATGACAGTAGTTATCCTCCAGCCAGGCTGGCAGCTGCTATAATCATTCCTGTAATTTCAAGGCCCAGTTTACTGACTTCTGTGTGGGGAAAACTGGTGGGTATCTGTTGGGGGGGTTAGAGACAGATGTCTAGCAATTTTTAATACCTTTTATTCTTCAGGTTCTGAAAGACATTTTTATGTCTTAGCTATACACGCATACCTAAACTGAGTCACTTGTGATGGTGAATCCAACTGTTAGATTACCTGTTAGTTTTTGGCACACAATGCAATAACTGCAGCAATTCCTTATGCTTATAAGATAAGATGCTCACTTTGTGAGTACTGCAAACTATAGTAAGTACCAGTTTCTTATTAATGATGATCACTGTGCATTTATTAATTTGGTATTTGACACGCACAGAGAAATGAATGCAAACAGCTGTAACATGAAATTGAAAAATGACTACTAGCATTGTGATAGTAACAGTCACAACTGTTTTGTTATTCCATTTCACAACCTGTAAGACAGTGATAGTGTCAGTGTTCATCCCTTAGGTAAAGGAATTGTATGTGCAAAATACTCTAGGATCACATTTTAATGTTCTGTTTAATACACTACAAATTATCTGGCCTTTTTATCTCCTCTCTTCAAAATATTAATAAAATTAAAATTGTCCAGCTGTTTTGCCTAAAAGAGTCATTTTAATTCAGATGTCAGCAGTGATATCTGTTGTCCAAAAAATGAAAGAAAAAACAATATGTTCCAGTCTTTTTAGAAAGAATTTGAATATGATTGAAGTCCCTGTAGATAAGGATTTTGTGTTTTGGAAAGCATAAAGAGATAATGAAACAAATAATTCAGTATCTCTGTATCTGTATAAGATGCAATAGGAAAAATAAATAAATAATATCACCAGGAGAAAAATGTTTTTTTTTTTTTGAATATGCATTTTGCCTACAGCTTTAAGCAATGTGTGTGCTATCAGAACACATTCTTTTTCTAATGAGCAATATTGATGTCTATCATTGTAAAGGCCAGCCAAGTCACACACACAGACATACACAAGTGCAGCTTTATACATAATCTTCATGCACATAGATGCAAAAAAAAAAAAAAAAAAACCAAAAAAAAAAAAAAAAACTATGAATGACATATTATCCCTACACATATATAAAACCTTTTTGGTCTTTGAAAAAAATGTTCCACATAACATTATTCTTAGAAGATGTCTGAATTATCCTGAAGTTACACTGAGAGAAAATGAGATGAACCAAACTCTTTGACTGTTTCTTTGACTGCCTTTGGTTTAGCCTGTAAAATGGATGTTGCATTTACAAGGTTTTACTGGCTCTATTTTTTTAAAGAAAGAAAAATGTCTCTGCAGTAGTGCTGTCAGAGTCCTGTAGCAAGTGCACTTGGGCTGTGTCTGAACAGCACAGCCGACAAGCATCCTTGCATGCCTGGAGCCCCAGTCCTCAGACACTGATCACAAATATGATCCTGCTCTCCCTGGCCTGATCACCCCCTCCTTCCTACCCTTGGAGATGAGGACATAGAGGAATGAGAGAAGGTGGGGCAATTCTGGGTCTGTCTTGGATATTATCTGGGGTCCTGATGAGCAAATACATTCTTGGACAATCTCCTTAAGTCCATTGGAGTCTCTGTGAATTTTTCAAGCAAACACCTATCTGAAATTCTCCATATGACAGTAGAAGTCAGACTAGAAGACATAGAAAGGATATGTTTAACTCAAGACAAGAATACTTACTCTAAACCACAAGTACTCAAATGGCCTTAGTCTCTGAGAATTATCAGAGGAGTTTAAGACCAAGATCTGTATTTGTTATGCCATATATATTAAATTTTTTATTATTTTAGTAGCTCTTTTGATTTTAAAAATTGACAACAAGCTAAAGCTTGGACTTGGAAAACAAGCCAGGCAGAAACTTGAAATGTATAAATCATACTGAAAAAAATATGTTTCGGTCTGATCAGATTACAAATTTCAAATGGAAGTCTGTTCCTTAATATGTTGTTCTTAGTAACACAATGTTAATTTTCATACAGCCAAGAGTGATAGACTCATTGCTGAATGACAATTAGTAATTGATCTAGTTTCAAATCCCACTGGTGCTCAGAATAGTCTGTAATGTTGCTTAATCTGTTAAAAAAATGCCAAAAATAGTTTATTTCCAGGGTTTCCAAATCCCAGTAATATATATGCCATTTTCATCAAAACTTACACAGTTGCTTCTGTCTAGATAGATAATTAAAACTTGAAAGATAACTCCCAACCAATGCAACATTTTTCTAGTTTTAGGCCACATAATTATAATAAGTACTTGTTATATTTAATGTATTTTTTGACCTGATTTGATAACTGACATACTGGGATCTCAAGCTATTATGCTACTACCTGATTCCATCTTTGTTAGGGAGTCAAATAATTAAATAGGAGTAAATGTTAAATCCAGACTAGATCTTTTTATTAGTTTATTAGTTATTGCAAACTCTTCAACTGCTGTGACCACTCATGTTCAAGAATTTAAAAAAACATACGGTCTTCTGTTTTAGCACATCTTTGAACAATTTAAAATGGACAGTATTAAAAAAAAGAACTCAATCTGATTGATTAAAACTTCTCCAGCAACACAGAGCAGGTTGGCTGAGCATGGCTTATGGCTTTATTAATGTAACATGTTCACTATTTTAATTTCAAATGCACTATTCTAATTTCGGGGAAGCCTTTTGTAGTAAGTAGCAGTTTCTAAATACTTACCCACAAGGCTGCTTACAGCAGGCTGCCTAAATTATATGAGGATAGTCTGCATCTCAGTGCACAGAAATGCTCCTTTTATTAGTACAACCAATTAAAACTGAGATATTGTATGACAGCTGTGAAAATAGTTAATAATTAGAATCCAGTAAATGATTGCTGTGTCATGATTCTGATCCCTGTACAGTAATCCTCACCTTGAGAGTATTTCAGATTAAAGGTAAAGGAAAAAGAAAGAAGATTTTATTTGAATCCATTGCCTCTGGGAAAATGATGGTGGAAATAAGAACACAAATGGTATCTTTCTTCCTTGGGGGTTTGTCAATAGTTGTATTACAGCCAACACTAGAACTGTCAGATAAATGAGTCATTAATAATTCAATGTTGAGACAGGGAGCTAAGTTTTTCTGCAGATGCTGAACAGCCAATACAATCCCAAAGAGAA
This sequence comes from Peucedramus taeniatus, assembly GCA_013400575.1. Lineage (NCBI taxonomy): Eukaryota > Metazoa > Chordata > Aves > Passeriformes > Fringillidae > Peucedramus > Peucedramus taeniatus. Next base: position 45,055 of record WBNO01024164.1, read on the forward strand.
GTAGATGACATTAGTCATAAATGTACATAAGCTTCTTTGCAAAAAAGCTGGAAGAAATCATAGGATGCTAGCTACCAAGTGGAGTGAGGTAGATGGGAAAGTGTAATTGTCTTTGGTGTGAAAAGATATGGCTTCCCATAACATTTTGCTCCTGTGTATTTTTATGAAGACCTACCAAGACCTTAAAAATACAATCCTGTAAGTCCATCTCAACAGACAATTTTAAAGGCATGTGACACCATTTCTGAACCATGGTTGCTTACATCATTAAGGTAAGAAAACCAAAATTTGTAGACTTGGAACTACAGGAGCTGTTTTACTTCTAGTAAAAAAGGCAAACTGTCATCAGATGGAATCTCATTTAAGCTACCAAATGGCTCACTTTTGAAGTAGAATATAATTATGTCACATTTACTCCCTGGAATTTCTGGCATGAAGTAAACCCAAACATACATACACAAAGTTGTATTAAATAATCATAGGTGCCTACAATGTGAAAAAACATTCCTCACAGCAATCTATCTTGCCAACCTCCTTTTAACTTTTTTGCACAATATATATAGCTAGTGGATAATATCAGAGGTTGATAGCAAGACCAGCAATAGGAAGGAAAAAAAAATCTCATTAAAAATGTTGGAGATAATATTATTTCCTAAAAAAGATTAGGTGAGCAATAATTACTTGACAGTAAAAGTCATATTACTTTCAACTGCAGCTGCATTTCAGGTATCTAACTTTGAAAGCAAAATACCTCAGCAGTAGACTCTGTTAACAATGTAACTATTATCCATGAAAGATTTGAATATCTATTTTCACAAAGAGAAATGGCATTACTGTTCCCTAGACCATAAAAGTCCACCTCCCATTTCTTTGCTCTGGGCTCACATTAAGAAGGGAACAAGAATAAACAAGATTATACTATTAAACATAACCAGGGATTTTTAAACAGTCCTTGAACATCCTCTTTGGAAGGACAAGCAAATATAATTAGAGCTAAGCAGAAAAGACTTTTTCAGGGTTCCCAAAATTGAAAGCACAAGAAACAAACTTCATTTTTCAAATTGCCCAAAGATGTGAAAAACCTTAGTACAAGACATAACATTTGATCCCCTGCATTGCAGAGGGTAAACGTCATTGAAAAGTGGCTGAATATACTGAGGGGCTCTCTCAGAACTGAACTGTGAGCTCAAATCTGGACAACTTTGGACATGATGGGAATGTGATATCAGGTGATATGATAAACTGACATTTTTTAAAAATAAAGCACTTTGCAAATTCAACATCAGTCTTTTTTTTTTCCAGCAGTCTTCTTTTTTTCCCTTGACGATTATGAAAATAGAGGGTTGTGAATGCACAATGACTTTCCTTCAATTATAAGAAACCAATTCATCGAGATGTTAGAAATAACAGACTCAGTACCATGACAATTAAGCTGAAAAATAAAGTTCTAGCTCTTATCTACAGATATTACTGATCTGTGGAAAAGCATTTTATTCAGTTTCTCATCTAAAGCTGTAAAGGGATTTCCATACATATTTATTTAGCAATAAGAATCTTTTTTGTTCTTTCCAGAAGCTAGCAATTAGGACAACAAAAGGCATAACAGAGTGTTGTGCTACACCTGTCTTACTCCAGCAATCCAGTTATTCTGGTGAATATGGGTACTCAGTGTAGAGCATGTGGCTGCCAGGGTGGCAGGCAGTCTGGAGGATGCAGGTGCTCTCATTTCACTTCTGCCCACAATTCTTTCTGTGCCCAGGAGCCCACACAGTCACCAAGGAATTTAGGATGAATGTATCTCAGGATTGCATTGGCTTCCACTAAGAAAGGTTAAATTATCCTGACATCACTGAGGTGTAGAAGGCAGCATCTGAACACAGGGTAGGCTATGGACCGTTCTCTGCATCACTCAAATTTTACAAGCAGTTTTAAACTGTCATGGTAATGAGTCCCTGTGCAAGATGTGTTATCCTGGTGTGGGATGTTGTATTTGGGTTACACATGAAACATCAGTGTTTTCCAGAATGAAGGGATTGAATGAAATGTGTGAAAGGTGTATGGGTATGTGCCATGTACCACATGACCTTTCATGGACAACCCCTATTGGTGCAAAAAGCAAACACTTTTGGTAACTTATATATCTCTTTCTGGTATCATTATAGAGATTTTCTTTGTATCAAAGGCTTTAGAACATGAATGCTTGATCATCTGTGTAACATTGTCTGCTAACAATCAAATAGCTCACATTTACTGTGGCCTTTCAAATAGGTCAATAAAAGCTCAAGTTTTGGAAAACAGTGCTTTTTTCCAGAAACATTTATGATTGGTTGTCACATATCTATGTTGCATTTCTATCATATGAGTATTTTTAAAATCTTTGACAAGAATGCTGTGTACAGATTCTCAGATAAAGTGTCACTATGAAGGTAATAGGTGTCCTGAAAATATCCTAAGCAAACAGATTGATTAGAAATTTTGACTTCTACAAGCAAGCAAACAGGAAAGAGTTTCACTCATTGGTCTTAATTTAAGCACAAAGTCAGTCTATTGAGGAAAGGCAAGAAGAGCTTTTGTGTGTAGAAAGGATGAGGGAAATAGCAGAATTAAAGCACTCTCTGAAGGATTGTAATATGAATATGATGTGGTATGCAGGATACATATATATCAAGATTGAGAGTCAATCTGGGTGACAAGATGGAGTACAGTAATGTGCAGCTGGAAATGCCATAGAATGAAAATCTGATACAATGATGAGTCAGTACTTAGGTTAAGTCCAGACAAACAAAAAGCAACCATGAGCATTGATTAGATGCGGCATACTTCATTTTATTTCTGTTTCTCATTTTTTAAATACTTATCAGTTGTTTATTTTTTTTCCTTGAAGAAAATAATAAACCTAATAGTACTAATGTTAACAACAACAACAACAACAACAACAACAACAACAACAATAATAATAATAATAATAATAATAATAAAAAGGAAAGACAGAGGGAAGAAAAAAAAACAAAAGAGACAAGTGAGGCACTATAAAATCCCTTGCCACCTGCTGCCCCATGCCCAGCCCATTCCCCAACAGCAATCATCCCCCAGCAAGCTCCCCTCAGTTTATTTACTGAGCATGACACTCTATGGTATTGAAAATCCCTTTTTCCAATTAAGATCAGCTGTCCTGGCCGTGTTCCCTCCCAGCTTACTGAGCACCTTTTCACTGGCAGAGTAAGAGACTCTGAAAAGTCCTTGACTCTGCAGTACTTAGCAACAACTAAAACTTCATTGTCTTATCAACATTATTCTCATATTAAATCTGAAACACAGCACCATAGCAGCTACTAAGAAAATCAACTCTGTCCCAGCCAAAACCAGGACATCATTAATTTGGTGGAATATCAGAGCCTAAGAACTCTGGAGAGACTAATAATTAAGTCATAGTCTTCTTCCAAGCTTCTTCATATTTTTACAGAATGGAGTGGTGCAATAGTTCCCTCTTTGTATTTTTAAGCAGCAACTTATATCAGTGAACAGTGAGAAAAGGCACATTCTATATCATCTGCACTTTTTCTAGCAGCCTGTAATTTTCTAATCTCTCCAGCTCTTGTTTTAAGGTCCAAGTCGTGATACATGAGCCTTAGTTGACTCCCAAGAAGTGGGAGATCCTACCAAAACAAAGCCTAGGCATGGTTTTTTGAGAAGGTACTTTCCACTTGAAAGTTGAGAAAACAAGTGGGCAAAGTCCAGTTGCTGTGGCTGTACTCCATCCTCCCACATAATGCCATGGGCTGAGCATCCCTGCAGCCCTCCATGCTCCTGGTTCACAGCATAAACACCCCGCTGTTTTGGAAGGTAGCACAGACCTTACATTGTTTGGCATGTTTCAGATTTGAAAAAAAGCCCACACAAATAAAGAAAACGGTGTCCTAGGATGACAGTGGCACTCCTTCAGGCTCCCAGAGGACCCTCTGCCAAGTTTTTTCATAGCTCAAGTTCAGCTCCCAGTCCACACAGCCTGACTGAGTATTTGTTCCTGAGAAGGATATGCATGCTCTTTAGGATGTGACTTCAAAAGATAATCCACAATGTACCCCAGTGGCCACTGTAAAAGTATTATCAGTAGCTCAGTAGTTATTTAGGCCACAAACCAGTATATGTTACAGCTCTGAGTCTCTTAAAGATATTATGTTAAATGATAATGACAATGATGATATTAATAATAGTGATAATATATTGTATGATAATTAGGGTACTAAGTATATCAGTAGTAGTACTAATAATAATACTAGTACTATTGCCAGTAATAAAGAACATCCTGTGTTTCCTTCCCTTTATTTCTGAGCAAGATATACATAGTAGGCTGAAGAACCCCAAGTAGACTTAAGCCTTCATTTCAAAGAGTGTTTTACTCTTTATTCAGGCTTTTCTATTCCACATATTTGACTATAACTGGAATAATGTATCTTCAGGATCCAGACCTGGATAATTTTCCTAAAAAAAGTATGATTTTATTTACATATCTCACTGAGGCTGTTGAATATATGCTTATTCCTATCCAAACAACTCTGTATTAATGTAAATAAGAATATTAGGGAACTTCAATAACATAAATTGCTCCTAGTACTTGATTCCCCAAGGTGACATAGTATTCATAATATCATTATTTTAGATCCCAGTCATATACTATTACCCAGCAGATGATGTAGACCCCACCATGAATGTGACTGGAGTTTCCTGAAATTTGTAGCTACCTCTTGCAATTTACCACTCACGGAATTATTGAACAGTCCAGGTTGGATGGAACCTCAAAAGATCATCTGGTCCAACCTTTCATTGGAAGAGGAGCTTAAATGAGACCCTCAAGTACCTTACCTTTTGATCTATCTATTCATTATTTACATTAATGCCCAATAATGCAGTATAAATCCTAAAAAAACAGAATATTCTAAGCAATATTTCAGTGTCTTGGTCACACCCCAGATTTTGACATATATATTAATGTTTAGGTTTTGCTGTTATTTTGTTTGTTAGTTTCATATTATGGGAATGCCTTTGGATGGTCTGCAGCTCAGAGATGTGAGTTCTTGATTAACCTAAGTATCTAGTCACTCCCACTTAATTTATATATATAGAATTAGAGGTAACTTTGAAAACTTAAGCCCTATCCTCAAAATGATTTTTTAATCAAATTCATTAGCATCAAACTCAATAGAGTACACCAACAACCCCTTTTAAAACAAAAATTATTAAATGCTTCAGGTGAGTCAATGTAATTCATGCTTTTATCTGCAGCTAAGTCAAATTTTCAAAATACATTGAACATATTTTAATTGGACTCTTTATGGCAATGCCTGAGGCTTTGATAAAAATTCACAACTACAAGACATAAATGACACTGATAAATTCACTGGGTGACAGGCTGAAATGAAGAACAGAGGTGAAATTTTAAAATGTGAAAGGCTTCAAAATTTGTGTCTCTATCTAGCAATAAATCCACAGTTAAAAGTAACAAATAGTATTTCCAGGATTGATGCAAAAAGAGATCATCTCTTTTCTCCATGGGTGAAGCAGATTATTCAGAAAACCAGAGAAGAAATTAATTAGAATTATCAGCTTCATTGAACTAATTAAATGGTAAAGAACAGGAAATTTCCACGTAATGTGTGCCAAATTCTGTGTCTATGGGACCTGATTTCTAATTCTCTTACAGGAATATACCCATGAAAGTAAATTGCTGAAATCGAATATGGTTGTTAATCTTACTCTCCTCAACCTTCCTTTGTCCTACACATATAATCCTTTGAGAAATCAGGTATTTGTGGACTTGGAGTCAGAGCGCCATGAAATATATGTCTGGGTGTCATAATCATATTTTACTACTGGAAAAAAAATTACTTTCATGGGGAAAAGGAAGAGCTGTGACATCCTGCAATATTAGAAAGCAGCCAATTGTGGATTGCAGGATACCAAGAAGGAAAGAAAAACATGTTCTTAGAGCTTCTTTGTTTTCAAGCTAGAATAGAGCTAGACGAGTCTTTTGCTTAACTAGATATTAATGATTATATAAATATGTATTTTAACTGTCGTCTTAAATGATGAACAGGATGGCATTAAAAAAATGGCAATAGTCTGAACAAAACTCCTGTGATAGTAATTACATCTAGTACATTACCTCATAAAAAGCAGTCAATTTGTGTCAGAGAATTAAACTTCAGTTTGAGAACTGTGTGGGTGTACACAAAATAACAAATAAAGAGCCACTCTTTTGCTACTCTGACAAAAAGCTTTAGTGGAAAAGTCCCCTCAGAGGATATTTATTTTAGACATTTAAATGTTGAATTATTCCCAGATTTTCAGCCAATCATTTAAGTTCATTAGAGTGCTGAATGCTGCATGTTCTGCATGAAGTCACAAACATACCATTTGTAAATGTTTATTAAAACTTCTAAGTTTTAATAAACAATATATGAAGTTATGAAATAACTTCACATTTGGAGTTTCCACTGAAAAATCTATTAGCAGCACAAAGTCTTCTGAAGCATCAAGTTTTGGATGGGATAGTGAGGACTTAAATATCAATTAATTGTAATTTAATCAGCTGTTAAAATGAGTATCTTTTCTGTGTCCTCCTAACAGTCTATCACTTAATTTCCTTCAGTCCAGCTAAAAATGAATTGCCAGGCAAGTGCAAAAATTTAAGCACTGTTGTAAATTATGGTGTTCTTTTGAACCAGGACTCAAAAATTAAAATTACATATTTCATCAGTGCTTACCCCTGACCCATGACTGACATAAAAACTGTTACCTTTGGGATAAGGTGTTCATACCTTTAAGGCCAGCCACAGCAACTGCGAAGTTTTCTATAAATAACTACTATTATTTCTCATGATGCTTTTAGGACAGAAAGGCAACCCATTTTTCAAGTTTACAAAAAAAATTTTGTTCCAAGAGCTAAATCCATTTTTAAGACCTTTAAGTCATTGCCAAGCATAGCAGTTCAAAAACCTTCTCCTGCTCTCTCCTCATTTGAAAATGTTTTGATCATCATGAATTCTGGCAACTGTGATACTTAATAACCTGCAGATGAGATTAATGACTAATGAGTCTTAGCTCTGAAAAGGCTTCAGGGTCATGCCAGAGGAGGAACAAATGTCATACGGTGAGTATTCTTTTGCCTAGTTATTAGGAACAAGAATTGGAACAACCTACCCAGAGAAGTGGTTGAGTCACCATCCCTGAAGATATTTAAAAGAGGTGCAGGTGTGGCACCTGCAGATATGGCTTAGGGGTCAACTTGGCAGTGCTGTGTTAATGGTTGCACTTGATAATCTTAAAAATCTTTTCTAACCTACATGATTCTATGACTCTATTAAAATATTGTCACCCTATTCTCTTCTGTGCTATAACAGCTTGTCTATGTAGAAACCTTTTTAAAACTATGCCTACTATATACCTATGTTCATCAAAAGTAAACTCACAAAGTAAAATCACTAATCATAGTATTTGTTCTTCCAATTTAAATTAATTCCCTGAAACAGATGTTTCCCAAATGATGCTTGACCTCAGAATGCATCAGGTTATTCAAAATAACCTCAGTACTACAGCGGAATTCAAAGTTAAATTGTAAGATCACTTTTAAAATTGTGCTGTTACTGTCCAAATCACCCTTTTCATTATTAAAAATTCACCTTTACTTTTCTAGAAATATGAACAGATGCAACGGTATTATAAGACATAGCAAAACCTGAAAGCTCCTAATGAAGATAGCAGGTAATTCTCTGAAAATATGTAAAAATGAGGAATAAAGTCCATAAAAGTGCTACATTTTTGTTTAAAATTGTGCACTATAAAACATGTTCTTTGAAATAAATTGAATATCCTCTCACCCTTAGCAGTGCTTTTTTTCCTTTAATCTGAACAGTATTTGCTTATCTTATTATTTTACAAAATTATAGCTTTGTTTTAATCAGTACTGCATCTAAGCATATAAGATCTGTCAAAACACCATGGAGTAGGTAATGGAGAGGAAAAGAAGATTTCAAATGAACTTTTGATGACAGCAGAATTTTGAAGATATCTTTAAACACTAAAAAATGCTGCTAAAGATGTTTTTGCTTGCGTCATACTGACATAATTTGATTGAAGTTGTATATCTTTAAAATGTGCGTAACAGTTGCTCATTTTAAAATTACTCTGTGTCCTACATTTGGTTTTCATGCCATTCCCTCTATCAGTTTCTCTTAAGTGCTTAAAAGAAGCTTCATGCATGCTTTTATCAAATGTTATCTTCTTTCTTTTACTCTGCAGAAAAAACAATATCCACAGCTTTCTTATTTTATTGGCTTCATGCAATGTGTTTATTCCTACATTTTCTTATTCTCTAATATCAGTATTGACTTAAAAACCTTTCTAGGCAACTAATCTGCTGCTTTATCTTTTAAGTGAAAGGGATTCAGTCCCCTACATTCAATGTTCATGTAAGTGCACAGAGTAACCACCACCACCACTTATGAAGAAACATTTCTGAATTGTTGGAGGGGAAAAAAATCAATTATTAGCACCATGTGCAATGGGGCAAAACTGGTATTTCATATTTGTTCAAAGTGAATATTTAATTTACTGTCTATAAATTATTATTGCAAAAGGTAAGTTAGAATTGTTAAATGAAAAATTACAGTTCATATCGCACAGGAGTAAAGTACTGTTCTAAGAATTTCGAGTGCCTATTTTTTTGAGAGTGGAGAAAGAACAGTAATAAGATGTGCTTCCCTAGATATTGCTGGTATTCTACATTATGCTTTTATATGATAACTTTTTTTTTATATGACAACTTTTGCATAGAAGAACTTTTGATGGTATTAAACCGCACAGATGGTAGGTACTGCTTCCATTCTTTTATAACTGCTGTGACTTGTAGTAGGTACGGAGAGATTTTTATGTCTGTGGCTGCTTAGCTTCTTCTCTGGAGCAAATCAGTCTTCTTCTCACGCAAAATAATTCCTCACAAATTTCTCTGCCTTGGTTCCCAAGGTATCTTTTAGTAAGATAGTAAAATTTGCTCTCATGGATTTGTGCTAACAGAAGAGATGCCATTACTAGCAAATGCATAAGCCTGAATTTTATCATATCCAACTTTACCCACCTAACATGTAGGTACCTGATCTATCATAATAATGTAGATAAATTCACAGAGTGAGGCGTCTCCAAAGGACAATTCATCTCATGCACTGTGAATATCTACCTAGGGATGAGAATAGTAGCACTGAAGAAGTTCATTTATCTCCATTGAAGGAATCCATATCACTAGCATAGATTAGGCAGCTAAATTTCAGGTAGCTAATACTGGCTGAGATGATTCAACCCAGGTGATGAAGTAGCATCATAGGTCACTGTCCAAGTCCTCTGTATTATGCACTAGCTGTAACTCCTGCTGATATTACTGTATCTGATCAGCAACCAGTATCTGGGTAGGAAATTTAAATTTAGAAAGATCATCAACTGAAGCCTTTCTTTTTCTTAGGTTTTTTGTTCGTCCTTGCTAAGCAGAAACTCACTTTGTGTTTATATCATTCTTCTCCTTCTTGTATACTGATTCTAGATTACACATCTTTCTGTGCTAGAGTGAGGAATCATTCCAAGTGTAAGAACATGTCAGAATAGTCTGATGGCTTCCAGATGAAAGACCATATATTTTCTTAGCTCTTCGTGAATCTTTGATATATTATTTCTCCCAACCTTTGCATGCTACAAAACTATAACTGAGGGATTGAATTTTGCTTTTCTTCTGGTTGAAAGTCAGATCTATGGCAGGTTATTACATGACAGGTGTTAATTTTTGGCAAAATATTGCTATTCTGCCCAAGAGTAAAGAGGTATAGATTGAGCTAGAAAGAGCCCAATGACAGTCAGAATGTCCTTTGTTTTACTGTGTCAGTCATCTTCTGTCTTATTTGTAGGGGTTTGGGTTTCAAGAAAATTTGATGTTCAAATATTCTGTGTTTAAGTGTCTTACATTCTATGGAGAACCATGAATTCAAACACATGTTCTTGAAAAAGAGATTTATTGCTTCATGGTTTTGCCAGTAATGCAGTTCTCTGTATAAAGCACTTCTGTGTGATTCAGGATTTCACTAATGTTAAGGTGCTTTTTCTAACTGCTTATTTTACTGGTCCCCTTACTTTTAGGCTTGAATAAACCACAAAACCAAAAGCCCCAGGGAAACTGCAACTACAAAAGCCATGCCAAGTGGAGCATGGCACTACCCAACATTGCTCCCTCCCCACCTTTTTTCTGGCACCACCCAGAGGCTGGGTGCCTAAGCCTCAGCAAAAGCCTGATTTTACTGCCTCCCTTAGGGTTAGGGTTATGATTAGGAATAAGCTTGAAAAAACAGCAAAGCCCAGAGCTCCAAGGACACTGCAACTACAAAAGGAATGCCTAGAGAAGCACAACACTGTTTCAACGTTACTCCATCAGCAAATTTTGTCTTCAAACCAACCACAGGCTGGGTACAACTGACTTAGAAAAAGCCTGATTTTACTGCTCCCCTTAGGGTTAGGGTTACAATTAGGGTTAGGGCTTAGAAAACCACGAAGCCCAGAGTTCCAGACACACTGCAGCTGCAAAAGGCATGTCAAAGGCAGCACAGCACTGCCCCAATGTTGCTCTCTCTATGCCTTGCTCTTTGACATCAAACATGGGCTATGTACCTCTGCCTCAACAATCATCTGATTCTCTTCATTATGCTTAGGTTCGGCTTAGAAACCCACAGAACCTAGAGCTCCTGGGAAAATGCATCTACAGAAGGCATGCGGGGGGATCACAGCACTGTCCCAACATTGCTCCCTCAGTATCTTGCTTCTTGGTACCAATCATAGGCTTACTGCCTCTGCCTCAGAAAAAGTCTGATTTTGTTTCTTGTCTTAGGGTTAGGGTCACACTTAGGGTAAGGCTGTACAAAACCTTAAAGCCTAGAGCTCCAGGATCAGCACACGGTGCTGCCCCAACATTGCTCCCTCAGCATCTTGCTTCTTGGAACCTGTCTTTGGGATGGTTTACGTGCCATATACCTTTTCTTTTTTTTTTTTTTTCCCTTTTAAATTTCCAGAATGGTTGTTGTCTCCTCTGACTCTAGGGGTATAACAATAGATGAGGGGCTGCCCAGGATGCTGTTAGTGTTGGGGGCCAGAGGCTGCTGCTTCCTTTGGGTGGGGTGAGAAACTCAACAGTCATGGCAGCACAGCTCTCCTACTGGTTATCTTTTCTCCCTGTGGTTTTTGCCCATTTCTTTTTCCCTCAGGACTATCCCTAGGGCTTGTCATCTTGCTTCTCTCCTGCTCTGCTGCTTGGGAGCCGAGACACAGTGCTTGCTTTGCTTGGAGCCCACAGTCCCCTGCTAGGACCACTGCCTCTGCACCCCTGACCTTGGGACCAGGCATTGCCAGTGAGCTAACCAAAGGAGTGATCCCCACCAAGCCCTGCTGTTTTCTGCTGGTTTTGTTTGTTGTTACTGCTGTTGTTATTGTTTGTTTGTCTTGTCATACATATAAATTTTAGTAAAGAACTAACATTTTAGTCAATCCTTTTCCTATATCTTTGCCTGAAAGCCATGCAATTTCACAGTTATAATAATCTGGAGGGAAGGGGATCACATATTCCATTACAAGGGAGGTTCCCGCCTTCCTTTACAGACACCTGTCTCCTTGGGCACCTGAGCCTCAGCAAAATCCTGATTTTACTGCTCCACTTAAGGTTAGGTTTACGCTTAGGAAACAGGAACAGCGCTTGTCATTTGCATAGCTCTGTTCTGGTTTGCCTTTGCTGGTTAAACACAGATGTAAGTGTACAACTGTCTAAACACAAAAAGAGATCTGAAAATGATGGCTGGCCCAGGCTGAATTCTGCAGAGACAAATTGTTGCACCATTTTCAGTCATAATTAAAGCTATTGGATTTTTTCACAATTTTTTGTTACAGGAAAATTCTGCTCAGAATATATTATACAGCTGACCAATGTTTCTTTAGTTGTGGTTTTTGTTTTTTTTTAAGACTGCTGAATCAGAATTACAAAAATGGCATCAGAAAATGAAGTGAATAACATTTCAAGATCATATTGACTTCTAGACAAAACCAAAGGAATGCTTATACTTTATTCTGATATCCCAATAAGAAGAAAAATACAATTAATGTCCTAACAAAAAAATTATAATTCAAATGTTATCTGTGCAGAGAAGAAAAATGCAGGTAAAGAAGAAAAAGCTTTTACTACCAAACATATTGTACAAAAATAATTATTTTTATTTTCTCTAAGGACTAGCTATTCTCTCACAAAACAGACAACTATTTCACACACAGGAGCAAAATGCTGAAGGATCTGCATACATATTCATAGGAGTAAAATTTAGCTTCTGATCTCAGGGGAAAAGCTGCAAAACCCAGACTTGGGCACCTAAATTGAAGGCTCTAAACCATTCAGAAAAGGATTAATGGTCATCTTCTTGCCACAGACACACAATTTGTGTTGTTATCTTAATATTTTAAGAATAATTATTGGTTCAATTCCTATGGTGAAGATGAAATCATTGTAATTTCAAGTTTTTTATATTAATATCAGTGTTTGATGGAGTCAGTGATACACTAAGAACTTTAGCTGGTACACAAAAGGAAGATTTTTGCCTTTGAGAGTGATAAAATGGTAATTTCATGTTACTTGTGACTGTCTTCACTCAAGACTTTGCACATATACATTAATGGATTTTAATGGTCTGTGGTAGACATCTTATTAGTCAGTTATTAATGGTATTGAAACCTACAATAAAGCCCAAGAAACAATGCAGAAAGAAGTCTACTGTGACAACCAGTTTACAAAACAACAAGAGTACTCAGACTCTGACTGAGAGGTAGAAAGTTAAACCAAGAGAGACTGAATCACACACACTGAGTGAACAGCAGGATGACACAGTTTTCTTCTACGAGTGTGTAGTTACTGTGAAAGGATAAATGAAAGTAGATTGGTGAGTTAGGAAAGCTGTGAAAGAGTTTACATTCTAGAGGCATGAGCATCATCTTCTTATACTGAGAAATGTTCCATGATTTATACATGCGGAAAATACATTATTTAAGGATTGTTGTTGATTATTAAGGGTGTTTATATTCTTGAGTTCCAGACTGGATGATGATACAGTTAATGAAAATCCTCAGAAACTTAACTAAGTCTGAGGGGAATAAATAGCCAATAGCCCTGTACATTGTCTCTTATTCTTACTTAAGAGGTAAGTCAAACGAGCCATTAAAGCCTTGAGCTCAGATCCAAGATTTACATATATTAAACAGATTGGAACAAAAAAATTCAGGAATTTGTCTCTGTAAATGCCAGGAATCTATGCAGTTTGACAATAATTAATACCTACTAGGTGAAATATGTAGACTTTTCTCATTCTTACATTTTATCTTCAAAGCTTTCATCCTAATAAGAATTATATTATAAAAGTGGATTAATAACGGATTAATAATTATTCTGTCACAGTCCATGAAATCTGTCAGGTTTGCTTGGCAATTGAAAAGAGATGATTTTATGAACCAGACTACTTACTAGCTCCCATCATAGCTATTTAAGTAATTGATGTCCTTTACCTGGTGGACTGAAGACCCACAGTGGTCAGACTTAATCTGTTCTGTATATTTAAAGCCAAAATGAATAGATTTCTGTAACTGCTTATCATTGCAGAAGTCTATGAGGTATGTATCTAAGAGAAAAGCACAAAGAGACTAGCAGTTTAGACAAGTATTTTATTTTCAAAAAATAGTTGCCAATAAGTAGTACTTTAAAAAGGAGGAGGGTGCGGGGGAAGAGTTATTGCTGATACTTAAGTGCAAAAAAAGTGCATATAACAAGTCTGTGGGAGATTGTAGGACAGGAA
>WBNO01024165.1:0-18218 GCA_013400575.1 Peucedramus taeniatus
ATATACACATATTATATGTATATAAACTAAAAATTAAGCAAAAAAATTTGGAAACATATGTTTCCATATATACATACAACAATGTACATATTGATGATCAAATTCTAAATAATAAAACTTATTATGCATTTGTTTGTTATTAGAGACATTGCTTTCCAGGACATTTATTGATTAGTATGTGAATGTACCCTAAGAACACACAATCCTCTAAAATTAGTTACATGAAAAAGATGAGGGTAGACACAACCAGGTTTTTTTTATTATTATTATTCCTGTATANAATAAATAGATGATTGTTGAGGAGAAAGAAATACCCAGTTTTTTATTTAGTACATAGTCTGCTGATCTGCTTCGGGTTGGGGTATTTTTTTCCTAACACAATAGTCTGTGGTTCTTAATATTTTCCTTAAAGGAATTTCAATCAGAAGAAATTAAAAGAAAGCAGTAAGTGAGCACCTGGTGGTACAGAGATGTGAGTATTCTGTTACTTCATAGCCATGGGTGTTTCATGTGTATGTTTTTCTTCAGCATAGTCAGAGAGAGAGACCTGCTGAGACCCTGCTGTATCTAGTGATCAAAACGGGCATGTGTGATCTCTTAATAATTTCCTGTTTGCATGACATTTAAGTCCAATTTATTTCATTTGTATTATCATCATTATTATGATGGAGGACATACTGAGGAACCACAGTTAACTTTAAAGTAATTTAAATACCTTAGAAGACTCTGTTTTAGCTACAGCTCACTAAATTAGAAAAGACTTAAGCAAAGTGCAGATGTTATCTAGACCTTCATGTTTGCCTTTGCAATAAAATTTATAGTAAAGCAAAAACTATAGAAGGGTACTCTGTTGTCATTTTGTTTTGCAATAGTAAACAGAGTTGACACAGGTTGTATATATAGGACACATTCGATTGGGCAATCAATAAATTGATTAATGAATAAATAAGTCTTTTAAACTGTTTTGCCTTCAATGGTTAGATACAGTCATGCAAATAGAGATCATCAGTGGTAGATCAGAAGTGGTCTGTGTGCAACTACGAATAGCTTTGTATACTTTCATACACAGTCTTCTGTAATTTCTCAGCTCACTCCTTAGTGCAGTGAACAGATTTAGCTGTCAGATTATAACGTTTAAGTGACTGAAACCAGCATGTACCCACATATCTTTATAGGTCAGTTTTTTGTGAGAATCACCAAATGACTAAGTTACTAAGCTTCTTAACATTCCATTGACTTTATCACACTGAAGACTGAAACGCAGACAAAATTAATTTTCTTCAACATTTTGTCCCTGGTGCTTCCCTCTGTTCAACTGTTTGAGGCTTCCTTCTTCTATACAGAAAAATGACATTGGTATAAACTGCTGTCTTGGGCAAATAACCTCATCCAGCTTACCTCCAGAGGCTGTAAACGTCAAGGTGCCACTCAAAGTGATAAACTTAATGAGCACATTCCAAGCATGATATTAGCTCCAACATTGCCAGTGAATGCAGGCTGTTATCAAAGTTTTTTCAACTTGCATTCCTTGGCCAAATAAAAAAGCTCTTACTATAATCTATGAACCAGTGTAAATAATAGCGATTGGCCCTCCAAGATGTCTGTATATTAACCCTATTAAGTAGTTATACCTTATATAACTGCATGATGAAATGGAGCTGACAGATTCATTTGTGTTATGTGCAGAGATTAAAGCATTTTTTTAGTGTTTTTTTATTTTAAATCTCTATAAAAACGTTATGTAAACAATGCACTAGTAAAAGACACATTTTTCAAATTATTTAATACTTGCCTTTCAATTAAAAAAACTTATAACAGCTTAACAAACCAATGAGATACAATTCAAAACCAAGTATGAAAAATGCAATTTTACTTTTATTCCTGAGATGAATCATGGGGTTTTCTCTCTGAAAAAGAAGCAGTTCATATAGGTTTTCAGGTGCACATTTTGCACCGTGCAATACTAGTGTTACTTGCAAAACTGATTAATTTATTAAATTAACTTGTGTCAGCTGGGACATAATTACTGCATCTCAGATTTTTAATGGGCATGCTAGATTACATATTTCTTGTAAAAAAGCTTTTATATCAAATATGCAGTTTAGTAAGCAATAAATGCATTTAAGTTTATATATGTGTTTCAAAATATCAGTTTATATTATTTAGACCAAAAATTTCATACTTAGTATTTTTAAACCTTTCAGAAACATTATGTATGTGCAGTTTCCTTTATCTCTCAATCGTCTAGTATAATAGATGATAAAACAGTTATTAAAGCTAACAACATTTTTGTTTATAAAAATTATAGTTAGCACTGATTAGAGACATAACTAATTCCTGGGGGAATATGAATTCATATTTTATTGGAAAACATCACTGGATGTTCTTAATATTTATGCACAAAGAGAGAACTAGGTTTTTTTTTTTAATGAAAAGTCAAAATTATTTCACATGCAGAGGGCTATAATCTGCAGTGAGAATTTACATGGAATTGCATGTCATTCCTTGTAAAGTAATAATATTTTAAACCTGATCCTTGTCATAATTATAATTGCATTTAAATATTGTACTAGTTTGTAAATAGATCCTGCATCTCTTGCATAAACTTTTGTCTTTCCCTTGTGTTTGCTTCTAACCTCCTTTTGAATGTAATGCCATATTCTGGCACAGTAGACACCAAAACTTCATCAGGGCAGAAACCAGAGTCCAGTTGCATCTCTGGGGCCCTGTGGCCCTTTGGTGATTTTACACCCATCAGGCTGGATCAACCCAGTTCATCAGCTGGAGCCTGGGAATCCATTTGCAAATGCACATCCAGGCCTCCTGTGTTGCAGGCTGCTCAGAGGGTATCTAGGTGAGGGATTCCAAGGAGTGACATGGAACACATGGTTATTTTTATATTCTGAATAAAAATATCATCTCTGCACCTTGACAGTTATCATGTCAACCAAAACTATGTGCTCTTTCACTGTCTTTGCTAGCAGATTATCACTGTCACTATGCTTTTGAAAAGCTCTACACACATCTTTCATTTTCTCTGTTCCTGAATTAATAAACTCCTGATAGTGGAAGGATGGGAAAAGAAAAGTTTCCGACTTGAATGAGAAATTACTGAATCATGTCATAGTAAAGCAACTTATTAGGGGAATTATATTGTGTCATTTCTACAGCGTTATTTTGAGTATAGTTAGCAAATGTCCTATTGCTCCATAATAGCTAATCTCTCAAAAATTTGTTAACATGTGTTTAATTATACACCAAGACTTTTGAGTCTGGATTTTTAAAAATTATATTTCTGCTTTGTGTTTCACATGCAAATGTATGCATAAGTAGAGTAGACATTAGACAAATTTGTTACAGTAACTGAGAACCAAGAGAGCTATTTGATAGATATACACTGCATCAAAAGGAAAAAAATATTCAGTAGAGGATAAGCCAAGGAAACAATTAGTGCTGCATTGACTTGAGAACAAATTAAATTATATAGGCATTTATAATTTATATCTTAAGTTTTATCTTACCAAAACATATACTGATTTTTTTCACACAAATGTACATGAGATAGACTCTGTTGTATCCTATGCCATGACAGTTCAAACTACTTGGGTTACATCTGAATAGCAATGTGAGAATAAGCAATGAGAAACAGTGTCCCTAGAAAAGTTTTTGCTTTATGTTCTCTTCAGGCAATATTTCTCAAGATATATAATCTACAATAGCCCAGAAGAACAAGTAGATAGTATTTCAGGAAGCTTATTTGTATGATAATTGATTTTATTGATGATGAGGATGTAGAAGTTTCTTCTTGATGTTCCAAAATGGACATAATTATCCTTGTCCATACACTGAATCATTTGTACTGTCAAAGATCTTTAGACATTTCATATTCCAGAGTTCTAATCATTTCCAAATAGAGCCCTGGCAATTTACCTTGTAAACAAAGTACTTACCATCTTAGATCAGAAAAGTGCAAGTTTATAGGTTGCTCATTTGAGAGTACCAATATATTTAACCTATCATTAATATTGTAGTGGAAGATTCATATAAAAATTAATGTGCATTTTCTATAATGCAACAAATATGAAGGGTGCAATTTGTCCTACTGTAGTTGATTTATTACTATGCAGTAAGGAGAAATAAAATACACAGTAAGATATATTTTTATTTTATTTGTTTTGGAGTGTATGATATGCTCACAACAGAAAAGGTACAGTTTCTTAATTAAGAAAGGACACTGCTTCAATTAAACGCCCATCTTATTTCTGAGATGAATTCAAGACAGCTATTTGGGGAAAGAAAAACAGCTGCGTGTAGTAATGGGGAAATGCATTGCAATTGATATAATTTTGTGTCATGCACTGAAATTATTAGAGACACTGAACCTATCAAAGGAAACTCTGCTTGGGATAAGGCTAAGGAAAGGAAGTACTTTTTGTACATCAATTAGAAGTTAAAGATTTTCAGCAGTAACTATTGTCCTAGGAAAGAAAGAGCTGGTAAAGCTGATGCTAACAGAAGTCTTCAATAAATGTTCTGTGCTATGTGAGCAAAGTGGAATGACAAGATTAACTCTTTGGGGCACGCACTTGAAAAAGGTAGAGAAGAATGGAAATATTACTTAGACATCAAAAAATTGCATCCATTAATCTGTAAAGATCTAAGGAATACTTATATCTTAGAAGAGGTTACTCCAGAGTTTTATGGCCTACAGACAGTTTATTTTAAATAAATCCTGGGAAGTTCAGAATTCAGCTTTTATTTTGCCTAATTAAATTAAAGCAGAGGTATTTCTCTACAGAATATTTTGTCTGATATGAGGGGGTTTTATTACCACTGAATTAAAGTAGCCCTGTTTAGTATTAAAATCCAAATTATGGAATGGGTAGGGTTGGAAGGGACTTCTGGGGGTCATCTTGTTCAGTCATACCTTGCTCAAGTAAGGCCACCTAGAGGCATTTGCCCCTGACCATGACCCCTGTTTTTCAAGAGTATCTGGCTGACCAAAAAAACCTAATAGGAAGCAGGTTCCATGATGAGTATTTCCAAAATAAACTTATTTGATTTCCAATCAAGCCTAAACTGAACAATCATTTTAAATTGGAATTATTTCTCTATCAAAACTGGGAGTTGTTCTTTTGACATGCCCTATTTTTGTTGAAATCTGTGACAAGTGACATTCCTTGGAGGTCAGTATTGAGACTGCCATTGTTTAATGTCTTTGTCGGTGACATGGACAGTGGGATTGAATTCACTCACAGCAAGTGTGCTGGTACCAAGGTGCATTGTCCAGCTGGCACACTGGAGGGAAGGGATGCCAGCTTTGATAGACTTGAGATGTGGGCCTGTGCCGCCATCATGAAGTTCAACAAGGTCACATGCAACATCCTGCACCTGGGTGAGAAAAATCCATAGCACAAGTATAGGCAAGAAATGGATGGAGAACAGCCTTGAGGAGAAAGACTATGGGGTGTTGGTGGATGAGAACCTTGACATGACATGGCAATCATATCCTGGGCTGCAGGAAAACCATGACCAGTAGATGGAGGGAGGTGGTTCTACTCCTCTGGCCTCGTGAGACCCACCTGGAACACTATGTCCAGTCCTGTTGGAACTAAGCAATCTTCAAGGTCCCTTCTAATCCAAGCCATTCTATGATTCTATTATTTCAATTTGTAGTTTATTTCATGTCAGTGAAAGAGAAAAGACTTTTTTTTTTTTTGCATTTTGAAAATGCAAATGCCATTTTTTTCCTCAAAAGAAAGTAGAGTTGAAATAAACCCTTTAGCTCAAATAATTGTAATATCATCAGAACTGGCATTTCCCAAGGAAGAAAAGCCACACCTACCTCCACTGTTCAGTTGTAGATACACACTATTAACATAAAATTCAGCACATCCAGATGTCTTGCAATCTTATTTGTCTTTCTTTTTGGAAGACTGTTTGACAGAAGTTATCAGATCCAATGTAAAGGCAACTTTGTGAAATGTAATCACCTGAGATATACAGTCAGGCTATATGATCTAATGGTCTCTTCTGGCTTCAGATTCCCTAAAAGTCTATTAATCTTTTATACCCAGGGATAGTGCAAATGCAGCCATTAGACCAAGATTTATTTGCAACAGACCACCACAGGGAAAACAGAAAATTAATTTGAAATGATCATTCAAATCTGAAGTTTAATTTGTCCACTGTCTCATGTCTTTTAACCTCTAGACACGTCTTACTTAGTTCAAAAGAGGGATCTCAGAAGACAGAGAAAGGTAAAACAGCAAACACTAGCTTTTATACTGATGGATGCATTCTGTCCTCTCTGGGCCAGCAATAAAATAGGCAACCAGGATCAGTTCAGGGCCCACATCTTAATAACATACAAGACAATCCTTTTGCACTGAAGTGAGTATCAGGCAGAAGGAGATTACCAGTGGACAAAACAAGTTCAATGCAAGCAATGTGCTGCCCACGCAGGTAAACTCTGTTCAAACGCACTTTTTTTCATGTGCCTTGAAATGTGAAAAAAAATCAGCATATTTTTGGCTTAAATGAACCTGAACTACTTTATTAAAGGTTCTGCCAGCCAAGTGAATTTATGCCAGTAATCAGATTCAAATTAGCTGGGCATGCTGCCAGTAGCTTACATACGCTGAAGAAAGACCACAGCAAATCTCTAAGTCTCTTGCCATATATTGGGTTGATGAGGCACACTATGAAGTCTCAGCACATTATTTCTAAAGCTCTCTTTTGAGAAGAGGATCTGTATTAAATGTTGCATTGTGAGCAGAGCTAACAAACTAAAGTTAGTAAGGATAGGTAACTGAGGGCTTGGGATTTTATTTTTTGTTACTCTTCCCTTATGGCTGTTTTAGAAGTAATTTTGAGAAACACTATCACAGTCAGTAATTCAGTAACCACGGAAGCATAATATTTCTAAATGCAAATAGCACATGTCACATTACATGATATTCATGCTATTGAATATTTATTTTAGAGTGGATCTGGATTCACAAAGCAACAAAGTAAAGCTTTCCCTTTGGAGAAAACTAACATTGCAAATTATATCATTCTTTCTATCTGGTCAAAGGGATGGACAGGACTGCTACTGTGCATATAGGAACATCATGAAGCTCACAGAAGAGCCCTTGCAGATGCCCACAATAAGGTGGTACATCAGGCAAACTGAAACAGCTGTTTGCCAATAAAGTGCTGCCACCACACAGCTTTCTACCTTAATGGAAAAGAAGGTGGGAGGAGGCACTCCAAAGTTTCTTGGATTTATGTACATAACTTCCAATATTCAGTCTGAAAAAGTTAGACTGTAAAAGTCAGTGTTAGGGAGGGGATTAGTTTTTTCTTTACTTCCCTAAATCACAGTCTCACGCTATCAAGCTGCTGTTGCTTCCAGCCAGGCACCACTCCATCTATTCAACAGCTGAGGTGATTCAGCTTCAGATTGCTATCTGTTGGGTAGCTTTAGGGGAAAAATCAGCAATAAACTCTCAATCCTGGAGATGAGTTTCCCTCACTTAACATTCCCAAAGATAACTTTCCAGTGGAAGCAAAGTTTTAAGGTAAAGCTATGCAGCTCCTTTTCAATCTTTCATGCTCTAAGTGAGGACCTCAACTCTGGATGTTTTGATGACATGGAAGGAGAACTAGTTTTGCTATCAGCCAGGTGAGAAGGATCATCAAGCAAGCAACTTTTGGTAAGGGGCACATTGTATTTTTTCTGTTTAGTTTCCTCTCTCAGTGAAGTGAAACACATGTGAAGATAAGATCAAGCTAACACATCTTAACTACATTAAATAATGTTTTATTTATATGCATGTTATTTATTAGTTCTTCATAATTTCTGATACAGAAATTATTAATTTCTGATACAGAAATTAGTGTGTAATACAGAAAATTATGTGAAACATAGAGCACATACATCTAGAAAGAATATTGCCTAGATAAAATGTTTCACAGATTTCTAATTCTGGGGACAAAGCAAAATATTATTACAGGCATAAGGCAGTAGAAACCTTTTGGCTTTCAAATACATCTGTTCAAGTAAGAAACATTGATAAATAGCACAACTGGGTTAGGTTTGTGTTAACAGATTTAACAAATAAGGAGATAAGCATCAACAGCTAAAAAAATAGTCCTAAAGCATGATTGTCAGAGGAATATGACTTTGTTTTCTTATGATTTATCTGTGAAGGCCTTCTTTTCCTTGTTCATTGTCTGTAGAAGCTCTGATCTTTCTTCTGTGTGCTATTTCTATTATATTTTCTCTAAGAAGTTCAGAGATCTCTAACTTTTTCCCATACTTTAAACATTATTTCTGCCTATATCTCTCTTTTTACCTCTTCCTACTCCTCAGAATCTTTCTGATTTTCATTTATCTCTTCTCTTTCCATTCTGAGGCAAGACTTGTTTGAAAAAATTCTGTGTAAATAAATTCTTGCAAGAAGCCATGTTTCTTAACACAGATACTGGACTGACTGTGAAATTGTTTTCAGAAAAGGAATTTATTTCCATTTGTCACACATAAGGCATATATAGCTCTATGCCATGAACATAAAAGGATAAATTACTCATGTCATGGACTGTGAAATAGGTCATGTCATTGTCCTGAAGCTGTTTTTTTGAAAACAGTGTCACCAAAGGTGGCACCCTGCTGATTTGCCTTTGAGGATGGGCATCTGTGCAGATACACTGATCATTTGTGCCTGAACTGCTGCCTGTATGTCCTCAAATGCATTTTGTTGTAAGGTTTTATTTGCTGGTTTGCTTCATTTTATATTCTCTGATGGAAAGTCTCTGAAATCTTTGTTTATAAGCAGACTATCCAATATAGAGCATTGCTTTCCTTCTCTGCCTAAAGGATCTGAATTAATAAAAGTTGAACATAGAAATCAAAGTGACAAGTCAGTGATTTCATCTGTGATGAATATAAGAGCTCTACATATATATATATATACATGCACACACATACATTTACTTGACTTTCAAAAAATTAGAATACCCCTCTGACACCCAAGTCCTACCTCACATACATACAGTAGCATCCCTCACCTGAAGAATTAGGATGCATATATATATATATATATCTTTAGGAATAATTTTTCCTATAAAGTATTTCCTATATATTTCCCCCAAAAAATAAGGGGAATTATTAGTTAAATAAAGGGGAAAATTAGTTAAATCAATAGTCTATCATGATTTCTTTTAAATGAGTGAATCCTTAAAACAAAGTTCACAGCGTATACAAGATTATTGATATCTTCCATAGAAGATATAAGCTATATCTTACATATATGGGGGATATAAAACCAGCCCCTCAGCACCTACGGGGCAGCTGCTGGGGAGACCAGGTCAGGTTCTATGCCCTGGTGCATGGTGGCAGGACTACTGTTTGTCATTTCACCAAAGATATTTTTCCCTCTTTTAGCATACTTATAAAGTGATAGAGAAAGCTGAGAAATATGTATTCAGAATAACCATAAAAAAAGAAAATTATAGCAAAGAGATCTCTGTGTACAGGAAGACATGGTGGATATAGAAAGGAAGAGGTGATGAATATAGAAAGAAAGAGGAAGGATGGGTTGTACAGGGGGAAATACTCATGAGGCATCTACATTACCATGAGGTTCCCTCAAAGTTGAAAGTCTGTAAACTCCTAAGGCTAGCCCATCTCAAACTGTTTTTAATGATTAACTGTGAATATATGAACAATGGTTGCTAATTTTCTTTCTATATACCAATTTGCTACTGAATCCTCCATAAAATTGTTTTCTAAATGTGCTATCTAAATCATGTTAAGTCTTACTATCTTGTTTTTGGCAATCAGTATGTGCTGAAAATTGACTTTATCCAGTGCACCTGGATTTCTAGAAATACATTTCTTTGAAGGATTTATTTTTGTATGGTTTGTGTTTTGATGGGATTTTTTTTTTAATTCACTGAAATAAATGATGAATCATGCTAGGAAAAAAGAAAAAACAAACAAACAAACAACAACAAAAAAAAAAAAAAAAAAACCAAACAAAAACCCCCACAGAATGTAATAAATTTTATGCCACATATAGGAATACTAATCATGGTATTGATGGTCATTCTTGTTTACTCCTTGATTTCCAGCATTCAGCTAAGACCAAAATAGACATGAAAAATAAAGTTAGCTTCCTATACAGCCATAAGCCTTCATGGGTTTAGAAATCCTTAACAGGTGAAAAATGAAGAAAAGATTGAAGGTAGTAGCAATATAATAATTTACACCATTGGGACATACTCTATGATTCCAGGAGAGGTGTGGAGGAATGCTGCTGGTTACTCTGTTCTTCTCATTAACCTTAATTTTTCTCCTACTGCTTTTCTCACTTATGCATAAACAAAAAGTAGTCTGTTGTAGCACTGGATAGTTTTTTCCCTCTTCCAGGCCATTTGGACTATTTTCAGGATAGTTTTACCCCTTGTACTTTACCAGGCTGTTCTTGATCCAATCTGTAACAGTCATCAGTAGCCCAAAACTCAGCACCATATTTCTCACTAAGTCAGTTGCCTTTGGCAATGGTTCTCTTCCTGAAATCTGATTATCCAGTCACTGAAGTTGGTGGCTCTTAATTCCTTTTGAACACTCCTTCTCATTTCTGGGCATAATCTTCTGAACTGTATTGTTTTTCATCATTCAAAGCTTTTAAGCAGTTGCATTGTTATATCACTGGTTTTATTCTTCTTGCATAAATATTATGTCTCATGCCACCTTTTTACAGAGGACAAAATAGAAGTACTCCTAATTTATGCACATTTTCTCATGTTTTACTTTTACAGATAGCATCTATACCTACAACTCAAATTATATCCAAAGTTTAGTCTGAAATTCAAGATTCTCTTTGGGTTATCATATCCAAGAAGTTTTCAAAACTGTGATGTTTGCCTTATTGCCATCCAGGTGGTGAAGTCTCTCATCTAAGTATTTATTACCTCAAATCTCCATTTGCATCATTTATTCTGTAAAATACAGCTCTTTACCACTCATGCATATGCAAGCACTCAGAGCACTTGTCTGTGTGGTCTTTTGCAGACTGAAATGACTGAGATGTGTCAAACATGAGCTGACCAAAACTGGATGAGTAACAGCAGCCCAGCAAGAGTTACAAGCTTGCTAATGTCTTGTGGCTGATTCAGGGCATTTCTCACCCCTGTCTACCAAATATCACATTGTCATAACCAGACCAGCGTGGTGATGGTACAACGGACACAACACTTCAAGGAGAAAAGAGTTGGGAAGACTTTCAACAACAGCACAAGATAAAAGCAACCTACTCTGTAAGTATTAATAAGATTATGGCTTAGGTTGGAAGGAACCTTAAAAGATCATCTGGTCCAGCCCTTAATGGGAAAGAGAGCCCAGAGGAGACTATCTAGCACTACATCCAATCACATCTTTAAAACCTCCATGAATGGGGATTCTGCCATATCTGTTGGAAGGTTGTTTAAATAGATGACTGCTTTCTCTGTAAAAAATTTCCTTTCTCATGATTACTTTTAAAACTTCTTGTGTTGTAACTTGTACCTCTTGACTCTCGCTTCTCCATATGGCTTCTTGTGAAGAGAGAACTTCAATCCTCTTTTTAGTTCCATTTTAAATGCTTTCCTGAAAATGGGAGTTCAGTCAAGTTAAAATATGGTATCCAAAATATGGATTAGTGCAGAAATTACAGAAAGTGACCTTAAATTTGACACATAGATGAGTAATTTTTTTAAAGGCTTTCATGTGAAGATTGGCAGATTATGAAGAGTGAGAAGTCTTAAAAGCTTCTCTATGTGAAGATGAACATCACGGTATGAAAAAAAGAATTCAAGATTTTGTAAAAATAATAATCCTCTTGCATAAGATCTGAAGTAGTATGATTGTAGAAAGACTCTGATGTGTTGGTTCTGAAAATTCAGTAAGGGAAGGAAATGCTGACACTGACATTAAAAATTTACCTTTTAGCATAGTGCTATTCATAAGTAGTAGTCATGTCCTTATGTGCACTCTTAGCAATGCCAAAAAAGAATTAATCACTGTATAGCACTGAGTTCAGCTATAATTGGCATAAATTAGGAACATGAATCATGTGTGTAAGAAAGGAAGATATAGTTAAATTAGAATTATGTCTTAATGCTTTCTTGTTATGCTCTCCTTCTACTTTAAAAGATAGTCCTCCATCACAGTGACAGCAAGTGACAACCAGTCTTGCTCTGCATCCTTGGAGAAGGCTGGGAAGACATCAGTCCTTTGAATCTGTCAACCTTTGTGGTTGCTTGTGCTGTCTAGTGTGTTGTTCATCTTCACAATTATCTTTCATTCCCTTAAATTAGACTTTTCCATATGATGTTTTCTTTAAATATGAACTATAATCATGTCTGAAAATTGTGCTCTTAGGAGATTTATTTTTCTCCAAGTTGTTTCTTTCTATGTTTTGTAATATAGTGAAAATATGCTTTTGCTCCTCTATGGAAAAGATAATATGCCCTCACGAAACATTAAAGACAAAAAAAAAAAAAAACCCTTCTGTAAAATTACACAGAGTTACCACATTTAAGTAAAGGGTATTTGTTCCTAAAAAACAAAAGCATTACAGTAGTGTAGGCAGAAAAAGACCTGGGACAATTTATCCAAGTCTTTGTTATTTTATATTTTAAGTTCACGTCTATGTGCAATTCTAGTTTCAGTTCTGAAAACAAAAAGCACTAGTGAGGTTTAATATAGAATCTTAACTTATAGAAATTTCATGATGCTAATGAAATTTGTGCATGTCTACTTTTGACAATTGTATGAGTTTGTGTATTAGATAGCATTAACAAAATGGCACTTATTATTCAATTTCATGACATTACAGAACAAAACAAGATTATTTCTATTATCCCAACTTTATTATTATACACTCCATCAGTTCTACTATTTATATTTTGAGTTTCATTGTATAGTTTTTGCTTACAAACAGCTTTATCATACTAGCATAATTTAATATATTCTTAGTTGTTTATAGAAAAATTGTGTCAGTCAAGGCCAAAGATGATGAAGAATGTGTATTTAAGATTTAAAATGGTGAGAAATTTATTATGTGTAAATTAACATGATTATGAATATATAAGAGGGCAACTGAATTTTATTTTCTATCTGTAGGCTAAAAGGATACACATCCATCACATAAAGAAGGGGCATGAGCTCACACTGCCATCCTGTTTGCCTTGGCTAGATTCCTTTCCACATTTAGTTCTCACATTCGCATTAGCACCAATCCTTGTAACATAGTTTTTATTAACAGTTCAGAGACATCTACACCCACAGAGAGCCTTCTTTTTCCCTGGAATAACATAGTCTTGTGAACCTCATCAGATTTTAGATATTTAGAGCCTCTACAATGTCCAGCAAAGGAAAAGCAAAGTCAAAGTAGGTTTTAAGGCGTGCTGAAATAATCCTGTAAAACTGTATTCTGCTAGACCAGATAAGGGCCCACTTTGGACTCCACTGCTGCTGTGAAGAGCCAAGGAAAAATAGTGCTGTGTTTGGTGCTGTTTCAAGAAGTGACACAGATAACAGACTGAGTTTCATATAGGGTTTTTTTTTCCCGTTTGTTCTTTTTATTCTTTGTATAATTTAAATGTTAGGGCCTTTTCAAGCACAAACTCCCTCCCTTACATTCTAGTCATTCCTTCCCCACCACAGAGACAGCTTTTTGTAGAGGCAGCTTGAGTTTTACATTTCTGCTTTGACCAGACAGCAAATGATGATCCCCATGGTGGCTTAGGGGTTAAGGAGGAGGATCACTTTTTGAATGACATCTATATGACAGGCAGGTAAAATCACTTGCCCAAAAGGCAACCTGTCTTCCCCAGAGGGTGGGTCAAAACTTGCTTTAGAAATTATTTCACTCTGCTACTTAAATAATCCCTCCCTTATATACTCTGAAAGATAATTTCCAGAGGTCTAGTTACTTAAAAGCTGTTTAAAAAGCACAAGGTGCTATATTTAAAGCAGTTACACAGCCTGAAAAGCCACTGTAAGTTCAAGCTTTGTGTAACTTTCTCTTCAGAAATCTGTTTAGATATATATATATCTATATATATGTGTCAATTTGCATATATTTTTATTGGATCTGTTATTAGGATGAATAAATTTCACAAGTACAGGCAACTATCTTTATTACACTTGGTAGAAGTACTAGCCTCGCTTCCCAGTTAAAAAAAGGGAATAGTTTGCCAAATCTAGGAAGAAGTTCATAGATGAGCTGGGAATCAAACTGTGCAGTTTCAGTTCTTGTTTCTAACAAAAAGTGTTTCTGTCACAGTGTTTCCAAAAAACACAGCAATTTGTAGGGCTATATCACAGGCCAGATACATTGCAATTCATTCTGACCTCTCTGATTGTGAAAGTGATGGCAAAAGGGCAGAGATATGCCAGCCACTTCCTTCCCCAGACACATCAGTCAATAGATACCTGGAGCTGAGGAAAGATTGGCATGGGCTAGGAATAGCACTGTTTCCTTTATAGCCATAGTAATTCCCACCCTTCATAGAAAGAGCATATACAGGGATCTATGAATACACTGCTTCCACAAGAACCCTCTGCTGTGACATTTCTCTGATAGCTGTTGCAGGGAGTACAAAGCAGCTTTTACCTCACTCAGAATGACTACAGCCTGACAATTAAAATACAGGAATGAAGGTTTCAACCACAGTATGAAAGTTTCATACTTAATTTCCAACACTGATCAAGTATTACTTTGACATTTATGAAATACAATATTATTAAAAACTTTTAAAACCCCGTAGAATTGATGCCAACATCTTCAAACTACTAAGACTAGTGAGATAAGCAAGTTTATGCCTCTTTGGACACAAAATTCTGCTTCAAAGCTGGATTAAAAGCTTCATTCCTCCCAGGTCTTAGTCTTTGGTTTTACATGGGATTTAGCAGCAACAAAAAGAAATAAGAAGAAAATTGCTTTCCCTTTTTTTTCTCCTATGTAAGCAGGTTTTGCAAGCAATTTAGAGAAATGTTATTAACAAGAGAATAAGGGATCTCTGAGAGAGTAGTTTTTAGTAAATTGCAGTCCACGTGGAAAAAAAAATAATTGAGAACCATTCTGCTAAGCTCTTTTATTAGTTAAGGGCTAGTAGCTCTGATAGCAACATACAGAACAATCTTAGCAACTTAGTGCTTCAAATTTCTTTAAAGTAGTCGATCAATTAACAAGAAGAGTGCATCTGTCATCACATAACTTCATTTACTTAACCTTTTTGCATTAGGGCTATCTAAGAGTACATGCATATCATAAATGCTATAATTATCTCAATCCAAGATAACCAGTCATTTCAGAAATGATACATCCATTTCATAGGACAGGAGGGCTAGCAAAAGCGTGAATGTCTTATGTTCATGTGTCATTACTGTCTTGGATGGTGGATTTCCAGCCTTAGAGAAGCAGAAATATTGTGTTTATCATGTCTGAAAGTATAAATCAAGCTGTCCCCCAGAAGAGATGCATGGAAAACTGCACAAGCACTGAAGAGCAGATGTCAGAGCCAGCTAGCAGTTAGCCCAGAGCCAGGACACAACAAGCTAAAGCTGTCAGCAACTTTGTTTTTCTGATTGTCAGAAGAATTGTTTCAGAGCCATGCAACAAGTAAATTTTTAGTAACAGCTTTGAAAATTATGAACTATGTTGTACAAAAATGCATGTGTAGCCAAAATTTCTCTGATTTTACTACCTTCTTGAAAAGGAACATAAAAATAAGTTTTTAAAGATATTATGACAACATCTGTAGAACAACCTGTGTTGTCTTGAAGGCTAGTTTTCTGATAAACCTGAAAACTTCAAAGGCAAGGTGCTAGCATGAAGATTGGACTGACGTTCCATAATTAAAATGTTTCAGATCTGTGTCTATGGTTTAGGCTTTTGGTTTGATCACCAAAAATCTGTCAAAATCAAAGTTTGATTAAAAACTGCAGCAGAGTGGGAGCTAATAAATGGACAAGACAGAAGGAGTTCCTGGATTCTTGACAGATATTATTACTTATTTCTTTCTAAGACAACTTTTGTGTAACATTTCAAACAATTAAATCAATATTCACATTCATTGAAATAGCTAACTAGTAAGAGATATTTATTGTTCATGTATTTTTTTTTTAGTGTGGATCAATAGGTTAATTACACAAATTAAAACTCTAAATTGTCTAGAGATTACTGTACTGTATAAATAAACAAAACGTTCTGCAAAGTGTATTTAACATCCATGCAAGTTATTCTTTTTTATTCAGTAGCATTGCTGAAAGAGCAAAAGGGGTTTTTGTAGCAATTTTCTGTGCTTTCTGCTTGAGAAAGTCTGCAGCCTCAGTCATTTGTATTTGAAGTTGATTAGGATGAAGTCAGAGTACTTGCATTTTTTTAACAGCTTCTGAGAGCCTGTAGCTGAGGGGCTGGAAGAAGAAAAACAAATATTCCTTACAAACATTTTGTCTTGAAAGCATTTACCTAAAAGAACAACTGTGTGTGGCCAGATGGAAAAGGCCTACCCACGTCTATTGACAGACACCTGGTAGTTAATGAGTGCAGTCCTTGATAGAATAAAATGTGTCTACCTGAGAATTTAAACTTCTGTAGCAACTTATAACTTGTTCTCCAGAAGTTAGAAACTTTCTAAGTAATAGAGATGTTAGCTGTATGAGGAGAAACTAAACCTAACAATTAAATAAATCAGCACTAATTTCCAAGGGGTTTTGTCAATTTAAACAAAAGGTATTCTCAAATCACAGTAGAGCAGAGGATGTTTTTTGTTATTGGTACCAGCAGGGGTGCTTAAAGTGTTATATCACTGACAGTAATTGTAGTTTCAGTTTGCTCTGGGAATGACCTAAGCTAAACTAATTTAATCTGTTTTTAGGACTGTGATATTAAAGTAAAACTTGAAACTGGATTTATTTGTTGTACATGATGGCCATTGATAAGCAAGTGCTCATCCAGCAGATATAAGGCTGGCTGTGTTCTTCAAAAAGATCAACATGGAAACACTTTCAGAAAAAGGAACAGAAATCCATGACCAGTTCATGAAAGGAACATATGGAATTCCTCATTAACAGGCTCTAAAATGCTCAAGGTTGCAAGTGTTCTTTGCACTTTGAGAGAAACCCAAGGAAGTCTTTACATTTAGCTTCTCTTCAGGTAATCCCTTTTTATACTAAGTATATTCAAAATAGCTCAGCTGGGAAAGACATATTCAGTACTAATAAATATATAGAAACATAGTTACAGGAAATTAGATTTCTTAGGTGCTTTAATTCTGGAAATTTCCCCCTTACCTTTTTTTATCTCATGGGATGATACTTAAAATCATAGTTTTGACTTCTTTTCCAACTTTTTTTGACTTCTGTGTCATAAGGGTGAACAGCAGTCATCATTAAATTTACAGTAACTTGACATTTTTAATATCTATTATTATTACTGTTATTTTAGAATCTATAAGACCAAAATCNTCCATTTTAATTAGTTCACATTGTCACTTTACCAGAAAAAAAAGTTAAATTTCATTCAAAAAGAAGCCTGAGCAATGTGGTGTCCTTCATGTATATTTTCATTCTTGTTTTGTGCATCAAAGATAGAATAAGAATATGTCACAAATAAATTATATTCTGGCATATCCTGGAAGAAATTCTGGCATATAACAACACAACATATCATTAGAAAATAATTTCCCTTATATAAATTCACTTTACCAATTCAACAGTAGTGCATTTTCATTTTCTGCTTTTTATATATTTTCAGCAATCTGATAGTATGTAATTTTGAAGATTTATTGTTTATGAAAGTAAAAATTTGGTAGTCTATAGACCTGTTTCGTGGCCATACAAGGCAGCAGAGAAAGAAGCCTCAGGTTCTCCTGACAATGTGGGAACAATGAAATTACAATGCTGTAATTATATGTATGCACTAGAAACTTAACTGTAGTAGAATGAGCATTACAAATCTGAATACACATAACCATGTATTGAAAGTGGTTATTTTCAAAACAAAAGAAATTCACAAATTTGTAAATTTTCACTTTTGTTGCATTTATGACTCAAACAAGGGACTCTTGTTAATTACTGTGGTATATGTAGGTTGGTACCATCAGCATTTGCATTTATTGCTATATATCTACTGATTGCACAGCTGCTACTGACTTTTATGGTCTGAGCAATATTGTTTGCA
>WBNO01024166.1:0-14933 GCA_013400575.1 Peucedramus taeniatus
GAGCTGAGCTGGGCAGGATTTGTTGCAAGCAGGATCTGTGGGATCTGAGTCCTGTGAATGCTGTGGGATGGAGCCCGACCACAGGAGCTCTGCAGATCTTCCAGGGCTGGATCACAGCTCGGTTTCCAGTTTTGTGTGGGGACCAGAATGATCCAGCTCCAGCACTGGCACTCACTGAATCCCCCCAGCTCCACGGCCAGGCACAGGAGGGAGGAGCTGCATCCCCCAGGACACTGGGATTCTCTCGGATACCCCATTCCCCTTGTCAGGAAAATTCATCCACAAACATCAGAGGTTGATGTCCAAAAAGGAGACAGAGGAGTCCTTTTACTTCATCTGAATAAAGGGAGAGGCCATGGGGCATTCCCTGGGGTCTCTCAGATTTTTGGAGGATGCAGCCTCCTTTTTATCCCAATTTCCCNCCTGTGCTGCCTCATCTGCCAGGATTGCATCCCCTCCCAAGACATTGCATCCCTTCCCAAGGTGTTGCATCCCCGGAGAGCCAGGACCCTCCTGGGTACTGCAGTGGCCCCCCTATCGCATCCCCCGGGCTCTGCTTTCCCCAGGGCTTTCCCATCCCTCCCCCACACCCGATCCTGCATCCCCCGGGTCCCGAACCCAAATATTTCATCCTTTTCCTCCCAGGGCATCTCACACCCGCTGGATTCCGCATCCCTGTATTCCATTCCATCCCATCCCGGGTATCGCGTCCCGGGCACCGAATTCCCCTCGGGTCCCGAACCCAAATATTTCATCCTTTTCCTCCCAGGCATCTCACACCCGCTGGATTCCGCATCCCTGTATTCCATCCCGTCCCGGGCACCGAATTCTCCTCGGGTCCCGAATCCCCCCGGCACCGCCGCCCCCACTCGCCCCTCCCGGCCACCGCATCCCCTCCCCGTCCCTGGCTGCCATCCTGGCAGGGCGGCGCGTCCCTCCCGGTGGCCCCGTTTCGAAAGTGAAAGCGAAACCGCTCGGGCCACACCGGGACGGCGACAGCGGCGGGGAAACGCCACGGAGCTCCCGCTGGAGCCCGGAGCTGCCCCCGGGCCGGTGCCATGGCACCGCCGCTGCTGCCGCTGCTCTGCGGGACCGCCGCTCTCCTGCTGCTCCGCGCCGCCGCCGACACCGGTAAGCGGGGCTGCCCCGGGCTCCCCGGCTTGTCCGAGCCCTGCCCGGGGCGCCCGCACCCTCCCGGGGATCGCTACACCTTCCCCGGGGTGCCCGCACCCTCCCGGGGATCGCTACACCTTCCCCGGGGTGCCCGCACCCATTGCGGGGATCGCTACACCTTCCCCGGGGTGCCCGCACCCATTGCGGGGATCGCTACACCTTCCCCGGGGTGCCGGCACCCTCCCGGGGATCGCTACACCTTCCCCGGGGTGCCCGCACCCATTGAGGGGTCCCCACGCCTTCCCCGGGGTGCCCACACCCATCGCGGGGTCCCCACGCCTTCCCCGGGGTGCCCACACCCATCGCGGGGTCCCCACGCCTTCCCCGGGGTGCCCGCAGCCATCGCGGGGTCCCCACGCCTTCCCCGGGGTGCCCACTCCGTCCCCAAGGTGCCCGCTCCGCTTCCCGCATGCCCGCGCTCCTCGCCGGGATCCCCGCTCCGCTGCCAGGTGAGCCCGCTCGACTTCCGGAGCGAATCGCGCCACTCCCGGGGCTTTTCAATCTCCCGCGGAGGTGCCCACACTCTCCCCGCGGTGCCCTTGCCAGCCCTAAGCTGCTCGCTCCGCTTGCCGGGATGCCCGCGCTAATCCCACGGTGCCCGTGCCGCTGCCTGCGGTGCCCGCTCTGCTTCCCGGAGGGCTCACGCTGCTCCCTGGAGCACCGAGCCCTCACTCGGGGTGCCCACATTCTTCCTCGGGTGCCCGTGCCATCCCTAAGGTGCTTGCTCCTGCCCCGAAGGTGCCAGCTTAGCTTCCCGGGATGCAGATTAGCCGGTGCCAGTCCCGGGATGCCCGCTCTGCTCCCCGGGATGCCCGCTACCCTTCCTGGGCTACCCAAACTCCCACTCGGGGCGGCCACGCTGCTCCCAGGGGTGCCCACACTGTCCCTGGGGTGGCCATGCCATCCCTAAGATGCTTTCCCTGTTTCCTTGGATGCTTGCTCTGCTCCCTGGGATGCCCGTGCTACTCCCTGGGGTACCCAGGCCTCCACTTGAGATGCCCAGGCTGCTCCCCAGGGTGTCCATGCCATTCCTGGAGTGTCCATGCCATCCCTGGGGTGCCCAGGCTGCTCCCCAGGATGTCCATGCCATCCCTGGGGTGCCCAGGCTGCTCCCCAGGGTGTCCATGCCATCCCTGGAGTGTTCATGCCATCCCTGGGGTGCCCAGGCTGCTCCCCAGGGTGTCTGCTCCACTTCCCTGTGTTCCCTGGGGTACTCAAGCTTCCACTCAGGGTGCCCATGCTGCTCCCCGGGGTACCCACGCTGCTCCCTGCATTCCCAAACCTCTCCCTGGGTGCCTCATGACCCCCCCAGAGTGCCCAGGCTGCAGCCCTGTGTTCCCTGGGTGCCCAGCTCGCCCCTGGCATTCCCACAGCAGCTCCTCACAGTGCCCAGGGAGGCTGGGGGTGATTTTTAGGATGTGTGTGATGGACCCACGGGAGCTGCAGCACCCTGGGCTTTCAGCCTGCGTGCGCTCCCTGCCTTTTCCACTGCACTGGGAGATGGCTGTGGCTGCTGAGCCTGGAATGTCACATCACTGTCCTGCCTCTGGACAGGATTCCAGAATCCTGGAACCACTGGATCATGGCAGCTGAAAAGCACCTTCAAGGTCACTGAGTCTAACAATAAACCCAGCACTGCCGAGGCCACCGCTGGCCCTGTCCCCAGTGCCACATCCCCAGGGCTTTAAATCCCTCCAGGGATGGGGACTCCACCCTGTCCACGGTGAAGGGCAGTGGTTCCTATTCCCATCCTGTAACCATTCCAATGTTTACAGCCCTTTCCAGGAAGGAATTTCCCCAAAATCCCCCCTGAGGCTCCCCTGGCCCAGCCTGAGGCCGTTCCCTCTCCTCCTGTCCCTGTTCCCTGCAGCACAGCCCGACCCCCCCGGCTGTCCCCTCCTGCCAGGGACTTGTGCAGAGCCACAAGGTCCCCCCTGAGCCTCCTTTGCTCCAGGCTGAGCCCCTTCCCAGCTCCCTCAGCTTTTCCTGGTTCTCCACACCTCTCCCAGCTCCCTCAGCTTTTCCTGGTTCTCCACATCTTTCCCATCTCCCTCAGCTGCTCCTGGTTCTCCAGACCTTTCCCCAGCCCTGTTGCTCTTGGAGCACTGGGAAAAATCCCATCACAGCTCAGGAACTACGCCGTGGTTCATCCTCCAGGGAGCTGCTGGAAGCAGCAAGACCATTAGGAAATATTTAATTTGCTGATAATGTGGCAGCTGGGAAGGATTCTGTGAAATAAGGCTGGAAGGGAATGCAGAACTTTGGGACAGCTTCAATGCCTGCTCTTCTCCAAGCTCCTGTGTGCTCCTGAAGGCCTGGAAAATGAATTCATCCCTACTTATAACGAAATGACGGGAATGGCCAGGCATGTGAATGTCTTGGGTGACAAAAATAAGCCAGAAGAGCCCCATGTGCTGGGAAGACACGAGCCCTGAACCTCAGGAACAGGTTAAAAATAGCCCTCCCAAAGTCATTCCTCAGTGAGCACTGAGCCCAGACATCCAGACACCATGCCAGGCAGCAGTGCTGCCCCCAGGATCGCTGTCTGGGGCAAATTTTCATCGCAGGAATGAGTAATATTTATTTCTTTTAGTTCACGTGATGGATAATTCGGGATGTGCTGCTGCATCCCACGATGCTCCCACTGGCCATCCCGTCCTCTCCTGCTCAATTAGAAATATTTTTGAGTTAAAACGTGGAAGTTTTATTTATTTCTGTGATTTTGGCATTTCTCAGGGATTTTTCTTGCATCCAGATTCATGAAGTTCCTCTTTTCTCCACTTGTTTTTTTTGGCTCACGGCTTTTAAATTTTGAGCAGGAAAACCCCACCTCTCTGAGACTTTTTCCTGATAATTTTTTAATTAAAGCCACGTTTTTCCCTGGTGTGGATTGTCCAGTGTCCAGCTGTGGTTGTTCATCCTTGGGAAGCTGTATTTGGATGTGGGATGACATCACATGGCAGCATCTCCATGGCTGGGATCATCCTGGCCGTGGTCCCTGTTCTGCTTCCCCACGGCCAGAATGAGCTCCTGCTCCACAGCCGGAGATCGCTGGAGGAGAAAGAGGAGAAAAACCCAAGTAAAAAACCCAGGGAATTTCAAAATCCATGGATATTGGGCACGGTTCAACCTGGATATTTAATCCCAGCAGGATGCAGATGGAAAGGAGGCAGCTGGAGGTGTTTTGCTGGGATGGTCGGCTCCCGGCACCGCAGCTCCTTTGGGAGGTTGGCCAAGGATGGGACGAGTCTTTGAGCAGCTGGGATGATCCAGCCATGGGAAATTCCAACTCACTGACGAGGAATAAAAGCCTAAATCCTGCATCTCCACTGATTCCTCCCCTCTTCCCCCTTGGGATGTGGTTTGTCTCAGCAAACAAGCTGAAATCCACGGATGGTGTGAAACACTGGACGGTGATCCTGGAGAGTGGGATATTGTTTGAGCAATTTGGGCATTTTTTGGAAGCTGAGATTCCAACCAACTGTAAAAAAAACCCCTCTTTGGAGGGATTGGGATGAGGAAAGCAGGTTTAAAAGCTGGAAGGCATAACCAGAGCTTGCAGGTCGCTGTTTTTCCTGGATGTTTCCGGTGTTTCCGGCTGGA
This sequence comes from Peucedramus taeniatus, assembly GCA_013400575.1. Taxonomy (NCBI): domain Eukaryota; kingdom Metazoa; phylum Chordata; class Aves; order Passeriformes; family Fringillidae; genus Peucedramus; species Peucedramus taeniatus. Next base: position 4,777 of record WBNO01024166.1, read on the forward strand.
TTTCCGGTGCTCCCTTTGACGGCGCAGCTGGAATTGGCACCGGGAGGGTTTTTCATTGACTGAAGGCACAGTGCCAGCTCTGGCGAGTCGTGACGCTGCTGTGAAACATCCCCAGGCATGCATTTCCTCGAATCCCAGTTCCAAGAGCTGCTGATTCCAGGGATTTCACCCACCTCTTGAGAGGAGACCAAGAGCTGCTGTGCTCAGCACGTGCGTGTCCCCATGTCACTCCTGTCCTCCGGCCACGCTGGCCAGGATCACACCTGGATCCACCTGGGCACTGACCCGGAGCAGATTCCCCTGGGAGGTTCTGGGCATGCACCACAAATTGGGGCAGGAGTTTTTGAGGATGGAGATTTTTATCTCTGGATGTTTTGGGTGCTGTGAGTGCACACTGTGTTCCTGTCTCCACTGCTGCCGTGCCACTGTCCCCTTCCCATCCTGCTCCCATTCCACCATTTCTGATTCTCCATCTGTTCCCATCCCCACTGTTCCCAATTCTCCATCCTGCTCTCATCCCCACAATTTCCAATTCCCCATCCTCTACCCATTCCCACAGTTTCCACTTCCCCATTCTGTTCCCATCCCCACCATTTCCAATTCCTCATTCTGTTCCCATCCCCACTGTTTCCAATTCCTCATTCTGTTCCCATCCTCTGTTTCTATCCTCATCATGTTCCCATCCCCACTGTGTTTCCAACACCTTGTTCCCATTTCTACCATTTCTATCTCCATTGTGCTCCCATCCCCACTGTTTCCATCTCCATCCTGCTCCCATTCCCATTGTGCTCCCACCCCCACTGTGCTGCCATTCCCACTGTCCCCATTCCCACTTTTTCTATTTCCATCCTGCTCCCATTCCCACTGTTCCCATCCCCATCCTGCTCCCATCCCTGCTGCCATCACACTCCTGTCTCTGGTGCCTGCTGTCCTTGTCACCAGCAAGTTCCCATCCCTGTGTGCTCCTGTCCTCACTGCCATGGCATTCCCATTCCCATTCCCACTGTTCTTCCATCTCTGTTCCATAATGATCCCAGCCCAGCTGTGTGTTCCTCCTGGCTGGACACTGCTCCATCCCAGCTGGACATTGTTCCATCCATGCCAGGCATCAGTTCATCCATCCAGCCTGGCCATGCCTCATTCCATCCTATCCCTCCTTCCCACCCCAGATATCCATTCCTTGATCCTCTCCCTGCTTCCCATCCCAGATGTCCATCATTCCATCCTATCCCTCCTTCCCATCCCTCCCATTGCTCCATCCTGGCCATATCTCACATCCCAGCCCTGCATGGATCCATCCCATCTGTGCATCCCATCCCATCTATCCATTATTCCATCCTGGCTGTGCATCCCATCCCAGATACCCATCACTCCATTCTGCTCATCCATCCCATCTTGGCCATCCATTGTTCCATCCTAGTCATCCAACACATCCCAGATATCCATTGTTCCATCCTGGTCACCCATCCCATCCCAGATATCCATTGTTCCATCCTGGTCACCCATCCCATCCCAGATATCCATCACTCCCTCCTGCTCATCCATCCCATCCCATCCCAGATATCCATCACTCCATCCTGGTCACCCATCCCATCCCAGATATCCATTGTTCCATCCTGGTCACCAATCCCATCCCATCCCAGATATCCATTGTTCCATCCTGGTCACCCATTCCATCCCAGATATCCATTATTCCATCCTTGTCACCCATCCCATCCTAGGTATCCATCACTCCACTCTGGTCACCCATCCCATCCTAGATATCCATCACTCCATCCTGGTCACCCATCCCATCCTAGGTATCCATCACTCCACTCTGGTCACCCATCCCATCCCAGATATCCATTGTTCCACCCTGGTCACCCATCCCATCCCAGATATCCATCACTCCATCCTGGTCACCCATTCCATCCCAGATATCCATCACTCCCTCCTGCTCATCCATCCCATCCCAGATATCCATCACTCCCTCCTGCTCATCCATCCCACCCGTGGCTCCATCCCAGCTGTACTTTGTGTTATTCCCATTGTACATCTCTCCATCTCTCCGTGCTGGCTCCCACTGGGATACGGGAGCTTCCAGCAGCCAGGATCATGGATAAGCCATTCCCACCACACAGATCCACAGATGGGTCCATCCCACACGGATCCAGGTGCTGGCAGTTTTGGAGCAAGCAGGAAATTTTGCCCCTTGCAGCAGAAAAGCTGGGAAATTTCACCACCCTGGCACGGAACCGAGCTCATCCTGAGGCCACAGAAAAAGCGGGAAAGCAAAGCCACAACTCAAAATCCATCGTTGTCCCTCTGCCTGGGATACTTGGATTTCAGCTTCCAGAGGGGAAAAACCCCTGGAAAGTGGCTGGAGGACTCACCAGAAGTTGGAATTTTTCATGTCCAGCTCAAAATGAGTGGAGAAGGACAGAGGCAGTGACCACAGCTGGAATTCAGCAGCTGGAGGCAGCTGGGGCTGCTGGCCTGGGACAGTCACTGCAAGGGGATGGAATTCCATAGAAATTCCTTGCTGGCTGGAGGAGCTGCTACAAGTGACCACAAACATGCTGGAAGTGGAGTTTTCCCTTTCTCCAGCCTCTGGAGAAGCTGCTGCGAGTGATCCCAAAATGCTGGGAGTATTTTCCCTTTCTCCATTCCCTGTGTGAGGCATGGGGTCCCTTTATTTTTGCAAGATGGATGGATCCTCATATCCACCCCTAGGCAGGACTTTATAGAATCATGGAAAGGATTGGGTTGGAAGGGAATTTAGGGGGATCACCTCATTCCATGTCCTACCACAGGCAGGGACACCTTCCACTATCCCAGGCTGCTCCAAGCCCCGGTGTCCAACCTGGCCTTGGACATTGCAGGGATGAGGAGTGGGGAATTCCCCAGCCCAGCCAGAGGTTGTCTGACCTCCCTGTTGTGATTCCACCTGGTTTTTGCCCATCCCATTCCCATTCCAGCTCACTGCAGCCGCCCCAAGGCCGTGGCCAACGCTCACATCGACGCCGGGAACCGCATGGAGCTGAATTCCCGCCTGCGCTACTCCTGCAACCCCGGGTACAAACGGAAAGCTGGGACCTCCAACCTCATCCAGTGCATCCTCTGGAATGGCTCTGAGCCCCGCTGGACCGACCCCACGCTCCAGTGCATCCGTGAGTCCTCAGTGGGAATCTGGGAGCTGGGGCACCTCCGGAATCGGAGGATGGGAAGGAATGCGAGCGCCGCCCAAGTTGTGTTTCTTCCAAAAGAATCAGAAATGGGGGGAATTATGGAGAGGAATTTAATCAGTGGAATTCCTAACGGATCGGGGGTGATGTCCCATGGGTTGGGAAAACAAAAGTTTAGGGCCTCGCATCCTTCAGTGCTCCCAGAGCTGGGGGAGGAATTTGTTGTTGAGGATGGAACGCGGAATTTATAAATCAGAGACTGCATAAAGCAGAGGTGCCCAATCTGGGAAAACATAATAAAAAGCCTAAAAATATAGATTAATTAGGATCATTTAAAAGGGACAAATTATTAATCAATAGAAGATAAAATGGTAGTTAATAACTTGAAGCCAGTGAACATTAATTCCTTTTTGCTAAAATGTAAAAATTGTTAAAATTTGACAACAAACATCCGTTTTTTGGAATTTGTGGAATTTCCCCCAGACCTCAATGTTGGATAAAATAATTTTGCCTCTCTAACTTACCAAAGCACTTGGAGAGTTCATTTCCCAGCTGATGGTGTCTCCCTGTCGTGTTTTCCCAAAGGAGATCCAGCTCTTTCCTGGGAAACCCCCGGCCCGGAGAGCACGACCCAGAGGGGTGAGGATCAGAATTGGGATTGGGTTTGGAGCTGCCACAGCCATGGCAAAGCCACAGCTCCCAGGGTGTGGAAACCACAACATTCCCGTGCTGGGGTCAGATCCACCCCATGGGGTGAAATCCCAGCATTGTGTAGCTGCTGGATGAGGGCACGGAAATAACGGCGCCGCTTCTTGATTTTGGGAATTTAAACATTTCCCACCGTTTTCCCAGCAGGAACCACCGGTGCCAGCCCAAATTCCAGCCCTTCTCCAGCTTCCAGTCAGTCACCTGTGCCACCAGCACCTGATGGGCTGTCACCAGATGGAGCCAGGCCACCGGAGATGATTCCAACAGCGGACACATCCACGCTGGGAGAGGGGACAACCCCACGGCCCATCCCGGACTATGCCGCGGGTAGGGCTGATTCCCAAGGGAATACAAACCTCCCCTGGGGCTCGTTTCATCCACAAAGGCTCTCTTGCTTTTCCAATGGAATTCTTCCTTCTCTTCAACCTCCTTTTTAGTGAGGCTCCTCCCAGCATCCACCCCTTTCCTACCTTTGCAGCTCAAAGTTTCCTTTTCTCTCCTCTTTTGCAGTTTCCATCCAGTCCGTGGCCTCTTCCGTCGGTAAGCTGGGAAAAAAGATTATTTAGGAAAAAGGGACTTATTTTATTTTTTTAAGCTTAAAATCCCTTTTTGGGGCTATGGGAGCTTTATTCCATGGCCAATGGGAATGCCACTGAGGGGGGAGAGGATTCAGCACCCAAATTTCCTCCTGGAAAGAAGAATTCCCAATTCCCTCCCTCGGGGGGTGGGGAGGGATCTTGTGATGGTACCACTAGAGTGGTTTTGGCTCCTTACGGAGCTGTTTTGGTGGAATTCTTCAGCCATGGGTTGGGAGATGCTCCTCACTCCGTGTCCATCCCACAGGACTCCTGGTGCTGCTGGCCATCGGAATTGCGGCCGTTTGCTGCTGGAGGAGGAGGAAGTAAGTGCCAAACCCCAGGAATGAGCTTCCCAAGGCTTCTGTGCTATCCAAAGGAAAGCCTTGGAATGCCACTGAGGCTCCTCTTCCCCCCAAAGGTGCACCAGGCAGAGCTACATGGTGACAGCGACAGACATTCCCATGGAGGGAATTCCCTCTGGGAATGAGGAGGTGGCACCTCCTGTCATTGTCCCCAAGGGTTGAGCACTCACCCTGGGGACACTGGGCGCACCCACCATCCCGAGGGATGCGGAGGATGGAATTCTGGATGCTTCCCTGAGGGCTGGCTGAGCACACGGAGCAGCCAGGGACGCGTGGCTGCTCTTCCTGGCCTGAACATGGATGATCCCATGGATGATCCCAAAGGTGGGTGGCTGTCCTGCACTGGGAGCTGGGATTTGGGGGAATTGGTCCTGGGGATGCTGCTGGTGGGCAGGGAGAGGGTTGGGATGTTAGGATGGGGTTTGGGATGAAGCTGAGCTGCCCAGCCCCAAGAGTAATTCCCATTCCCTATCCAGGAGCATGGATAGAGATGGATTAGCTGGATACCTGTCCCATCCCTTTCCTGGCTTTGCCTCAGATCCCAGGAATTAGTGAGGGACCCAACCAAGCATCCCCCTACACATCCTCATCCTTTTCCTGGCTTTGTCCACTAAATTGCCCTAAATCCCAGTAATTAGATGGAGAGCACCCAGCTAAGCATTTTCCCATACATCCTCATCCCTTTCCCAGCTTTGTCCCCAAATCCCAGAGGGATCCAGCCAAGCATCCCCCCACACATCCTCATCCCCTTCCCAGCTTTGCCCCCAAATCCCAGAAAATGGATGGAGAAGGACCCAGCCAAGCATTTCCCCACATCCTCATCCCTTTCCCAGCTTTGTCCCCAAATCCCAGAGGGACTGGGCCAAGCCCTTGGAATGTGGCCAAGCATTTCCCCTCATCCTCATCCCTTTCCCTTCTCCCTTCCAGCCTCTGAGCCAGAGCTAAAGGTGCTGGGGCCATCCCAGCCCCACACCCAGCTCAGGGATCCTTTGGAAGCACTTCCAGCGCTGATCCCGCTCTGGATCCCGATCCCTGCTGGCTCATGGGGATTCCAAGCTGGAGCAATCTCTCTACAGACACCATCAAGGACCAAGTAACACCATTTAGGGAATATTTTCCTTTGTGTGTTTTTCCTTTATCCATCAGCAGGTTTTATCCACTTGTTTCCTTATCCAAGTTTTATCCAGTTGTTGTTTCCTTATCCAGGTTTTATCCACTTGTTTCCTTACACTCTGGAAAAGGCAGCTCTTTATTTTTATGTATAAATAAATATATTTTATATAGAAAAGAATAGAGCTGTGGGTTCTTTAAGTGGATGGGAAGGACTGGATTGGGATGAATCCATCCCCACAGCACCAAGGACATTCCCATTGCACACCATGGAAATGAAAGTGTTCATTCCCATCCTCCAGTTCTCAAAAAGCTTGGGAAGCTGCAGGGATCCAAGAGCTGATATTCCATGGCTTTTCCTGGCTGCTCTTGTCCTGTCTGTGCCTCTGACCCAAGGGTGTGTGACAGGCATGGCACAGGGCACATCCCTGTTCCCAAGGATTCTTGGGATGCTCCAGAGAAAAGAGAGGCTGATCCAATGTCCAGCTCCAGGCTTTGTGCTTCCTTCCAGATCCAAGAGTTTGGAGAATTCCTGGAGTCATTCCTGGAGTCAGCTTCGAAAGTGAAAGGAGAGGGAGGGAAGCAGCTCCATGAATGGAAATAAACAGGATGTCTGAGATTCCTGCAGCAGGCACAGCCCACAGCTCCAGGCTGTGCCCAAGGGCAGATTCCTAAAACCACTTTCAGTTTTGATTTCCCATGGCACAAAGCAGGGAGAGCCTGATCCACCTGAGCATTCCTGGGAAATAAAGGATATTTAAGGGCAGGGGAGAGACAAAAAGGAAGTCTTAAGGCTTTTTTTTTTTTGGCTACACATTTAATTTTAGGATTGGAAATCCCTCTCCAGTTCGTCCCTGAGTTTGGCTGGAACTAAACCAAAGGAATTTTTCTGCTGCTGCCTCATTTCCTTCCTGGTTGGCTGCAGGGGAAGGAAAAAAATCCAGGAAAACCCCTCAGCTGCAAGGATGGAAAATGAATTAACTGGGAGAGATTCTTCCCATGGCTAGACAGGAACAGTTCATTTCCAAGAAATGAACTTTCTTTGGATACTTTCCAGTGTTGTGCTTCTTCTTTTTCCAGTGGGTCAGAGGGATTTCCAGGAATGATGGGATATTCAGGAAGTTTGGACACTGGTGACAGGGGGAAGAGGGTTCCAAAATGAACCCTGCTCTGTCTGCTCCATTCCCTAAGTGCAGATTCCTCTGGATATCCCATTGCCAGCTCCTGGAGGATGAGGCAGGGCTGGAGGAAAGGCATCACATGGTCCCCAGGGTGTCTGGAAGTTCCTGTGGAGCTGGGAACATCCTGCTCCAACATCCGCCTGGAATTTGGAGCTGGGCTGAAATCCTGCTCCAATATCCACCTGATTTTGGAGCTGGGCTGAAATCCTGCTCCAATATCCACCTGATTTTGGAGCTGGGCTAAAATCCTGCTTCAATATCCACTTGATTTTGGAGCTGGGATGTGCCAAGAGGATTTGTCCCACATCCAGGATAGCTCTGAGAAGCTGGAGGGCTTTGTTGGAGCTGGATGGGCTCCTACTGGATCGTTGGGAAAGAGGTGAGAGGAGTCAGGGAGCCGAAGAACAGCCAGGTGCAAGCCCGGCAAAGGAATCCCCCTGGATCCTGGTTGCCATCGCTCTGTGGGAGGAAAAGAGGAGATTTCAGGGAAGAGGAAGCTGCAGGAACACAACCTTGGCTTCCGACCTCTGCCACAGTCTAGGAAAAGGAGCCAAGATGTGCCCAAAGCAAGGAAATCCCACACAGAATCATGGAATGGTTGGAAAAGATCTTTAAGGACATTTGAGTCCAACTACTCCAAGGTGAAATGATGCCTTGAGAGGCTGAGCTGGAGCAGAGGCTGGGCAGAGTTGCAGAATAAAGCAGGGATTGATCCAAAGGATCTCCTCCATGGATCCACCTTGGGCAGCACAAGAGCCCAGCCAGGGCTGCAGCCAAGATGAACCAAAATGGTCCCAAAATGCCCCAGCGGGCACGGGGTCTCTGCCTTGGATCAGTTCTGCTCCATTTGCACCTTGCAGTTCATTGTCCCATCCCAGCTTTAGCCCATGCACTCCCATCCTGCTTGTTTTTCTCTCTCCAGCCCACGCTGTTTGTGCTCTTGGCCTGAGATTGGGATCATTTGTCCTTGGTCCCCAGCTGGAGCAGCAATTGTTTTGTCTCCCTGCTCTGTGCACAGAGCTCACCATCCCATAATGTGAAGCTGAGACCTGCACACTGAAGCAGCTCAGAATGTGAAAATATAAAAGCTAAACCCTGAGGCACGAGCCTGGCCCTGTGTTTCTAGGCAAGCCCAAAAAAGCAACACTAGACTCTTACTGGCAGTGTCTGAAGGCATCTGCTCCTCGGCCAGGTACAGCCTTAACTTCTGCAGATCATCTGCAGAAAACCTCCATTTGTTCTCTGCAGGCGTGGGTGGCACCCTGGGGGTCGCTTTCCTCCGGGCAGTTCCTGTGGGAGCTGCCACCTGGCAGGACACGGGGAGCGTGCCGGTGATCAACCCCTCCGGGATCTTCTGGGCAAGCACCTTGAGGCCTGCAGGGACACAGAGCAGCTGTTATCCCAGCTGGATGGCTCAGGAGGGACCAGTCATGAAGGATTGATGGAGCTGGAGGTCCAGAAAGTTTGGATGGAGAAATGTGGGTGGCAGGAGAGGGGGGAATTCTGCCCCTGTGCCCTGCTCAGGTGAGATCCCACATGGAGTTCAACCCTGGGGACAACAGCAGGATGTGGAGCTGCTGGAGAGAGTCCAGAGGACGCCCTGAAGCTGCTCCCAGAGCTGGGAATATTACCCTGGAGAAGGGAAGGATCCAGGGAGAGCTCAGAGCCCCTGCCAGGGCCTGAAGGGGCTCCAGGAGAGCTGCAGAGGGACTGGGGACAAGGGACAGGACACAGGGAATGGCTCCCAGTGCCAGAGGGCAGCCATGGATCCAGGGATCTTGGCAATTGGGAATTGCTGGCTGGGCTGGAATTGCCAGAGCAGCTGGGGCTGCCCCTGCATCCCTGCAATGTCCAAGGCCAGGCTGGACACTGGGGCTGGAGCAGCCTGGGACAGTGGGAGGTGTCCCTGCCTGTAGGGACAGAACTGGATGATCCCTCAGTTTCCTTCCAACCCAAACCACCCTGTGATTCCACCACCCAGATCTTCCCCATCTCCAGCTCCCACAAGTTGCTCCCCACTCTCCCTTTCCCCAGGAGGCCTGGGGCAGCCCTCCCAGCCCCACCTACCCCCAGATAACATGAAGAGGTTCTCGAAGCCCCTCTCACACATGGTGGTGGCCGCCTGGCTTGCCAAGCGCTCGTCGTTGTCGTACACGATGATGATTTTGCCATGGGCGTTTTTCTGCCATGGGAATTGCTAAGGACTCACTGCTGAACTTAAGAGGATATTGAAACACTTCAGGAAGAAATAGAGACAAATGGGATTGGGGAGGAAAAGACTTCATACTTGGCTTGCAAGCAGGAATGTTCTCCCTGTGGAATTCTCAGTGGCTGAGGCTTGCCAGACACAGCTTAATTCCCACTGGATCCAGCATTGCTTGAAGATTGGGAATGGCAACAGCCCCTTTGTTTACAGCCTCTCCACAGAATCAACAGCCTGGGAATGATCAGCCTAATCCCATTTAATAATCCCCTGTCTGTCCCCAATCCCATCAAGGTGCTGACAGGAAGCCAAAGGATTTGATGGATGCATCCCTGGAGCAGCAGCAGGAGAGCAGTGCCAAAGTCTGGCTTGGCCTTCCAGCAGCCAAAATCCTGGGAAATGCCAAATCCAGGCAGCTCCCACTGGAGTCAAGAGGAGCCTTGAGGAAGCAGAATCCAGCACCTGATGGGGGCAGTGGAGTTGCACCAGGTAACTCCACCTCCCGTGCCATTTTTTTTGGGATCCCTAACTCTGCTTGGATAAACTCCAATTGATTTTGGGAGCCCCCACCAACATCCCACCATGTTCCCATGTAAAGGATACATATTCCAAAATATTATTTGTATAGGGATTCATGGTTCTAGACAACGTTGCAATGGGGTAGGAATAAGCTGCAAGAGGGAAAAAAAAAAAGGAAGGAAAATCATGCAGAAGCTGAACATCAACAGCCTGGGATAAACAGCCTTGAGACCCCACTGATTAATGGGATACATATTCCAGAATATTATTTGTATAGGGATTCATGGTTCTAGACAAAGTTGCAATGGGGTAGGAATAAGCTGCAGAATGGG
>WBNO01024177.1:0-19097 GCA_013400575.1 Peucedramus taeniatus
TATAAAAAACATTCTTCTACAGGTGTCCTGAATTCTGCCTTTTCTCCCAGAGGATTCTGTCACATCACCCACTCTTCAAGATGAATGAGTGTGTGAATCAAAACAAACATACAGCTCTCCACCCACTTCTGGATAGAAATAGGCCTCTATAGACAAAAATATACACAGGAAAACCTATCTAAAGACAAAAGAAAATTCATATTTTGTTCATTTGGATCAAAGAGCATAAACCTGCCTCAAGGTCCTCAAAAATGAGAAGGAACCAACAAGCTGCGTTTGGACCACCTCCCTTCTGTTATTCTGATAGGGAATCCAGATTGTTTTGTGTGCAGAACCCACCCTCACATTCTGGTTTTAAAAGGTTCTTTTCATGGTTAACTATGGTCAGTAATTTCATTATTAGTCAGTTTCATTTTTTATATGTGTGAAGGAAAAGTTCATATCACTTGGCAAAAAGGAATGCAAATATAAGGAATTATTTCTCCTTTTTGACTAATCAGCTAATAAATTTGCCAGGGGAGAAGCAGGGGCAATGCATTGTGACATTTTATTTTTGTTACAATCTAACCAAAATTATTGCTTGTCTCACAACTGCAATGAGTCAACAAACTTGCTTGCATTTCTTTGTACTCAAATTATACCAATTTTCACCTGACAACAATTCAGCACACTTGCATTCCAAAGAGCAAAAAAATCCAAAGTATATTTTAAAGCTCTTTTCAAGTTTGACTTACTCTCTTTTTGAGTTCTACCTCCTGCTTGACAAAGCTTTCCAACTGATCTGAATGCTGATGTAGAATAATGCAATTATTTGAGCAGGTAGGAAAGCTGTAGAAAAGGCCTGTGGTGTTCTACAGCCACAGGACAGATACGAATATATGTGCAGTTATGTGATGGGTATGCCTTCATGCTAGACAGGACAACTGCTGGACAGCAACCACACTGCCAGCCCAGTGCCTTGGCAAACTCAACCTTCTTTGAGCCTGGATTTCTCTCCAAAAGATACAGGCCTGCCTGCAGTGCAATAATTTGGTAGTGCTCTCCTCAGAAATAGTCAGCAGGCAGAAACATAGTGGGAAGCTGTGCAGGGAATGTGTTCCAGTCAATCTGTGTGTCAGAGAATTAGGAGGTGAGGCATAAGAAGTGAGTATCACAGTCACAGCATAGGAACTTTACAGGCTTTTCTTCTGGAAAGAGAAAAGATGAATGGTTACAAGCAGCTTTCCTTTCTGGAGGCAAGTCTGAACAATAAAGCCTGTTCTTATGTGCCTAACTCCAATCTCACACTACAGAGGAGACTGCAATTAGTATTTTCAGTGAGGCTATGAAGGCTGTGCTTGAAAAAGGCAGACTCCCTCTAGAAAGCATGATAGAGTAGGCATGAGAAAAGATTGGCTCTATTACAGGTTCCACTATTAACTCAGAACTCATTTAGATTGTTTATAATATTACTCCAAATTGTGCAAGTATTGTAACAAGTGGGCAATGATTATTTTAAGGAAAAAACAGGTTTTGTGAAGGCAGTACAAGTAAAAAAATACTCATCTGCTTCTTCTCAATAATCATAATTTAATTTACATGCTCTGACATATGCATTCCTAATAAAAATAACATTAACAATCATAGGAATGATCCAGTTTTAATAAACTTTGCAATACTTAAATTTTCAGATAAAATTGATAGCAGGTAGGTGTGGGGACCCTGAGGGGCATTCCCTGGGTTAGGGAGATACAAGAAGCTTCCCTCAAAAGCTGTTAAGGCCCCATTGGCTCCTTCCCTTGTTCCTATGTCCCTCAGCCACTCCCTCCCTATTCCCCCATCAGCCTTCATCTTTGTACTGCCCTGAGACCACTGTTCAGACCCACCTCTGGAGACACAGAAACACAGACTCTCCCCATGAGTGTGCCCTTGGGCCCTGAACATCTTACTGTGTGGCCGAATTAAACATCTCTGGGTACCATGCAAAGGCCTTTTTTTGCTTCCTTACTTTATTAGCAGCTATTCTGGCTGCAACAAGTGGGTTCAGCAAAAATAGGACACATTTTTTTTAAACTTTTAACTATGTTGTCATGCCAAAGACTTGCAATATTTAATCTTGAGAATAATTGTCACAATCTTAAATTATATATTAATTCTATTCTATTCTTATTATCAATTTCTCTATTTCAGTCATGATTTTATGGATTTGTGGCATAATGGTTCACCATAATCTTTTATTCATTTACTATGACCAAAATTTCTTTCAAGCATAAAGCAATTATTTCACTTCTACAGCATCTAATCTAAGGATCTCAAAAAGTTAAAAAAGAAAGCTAATTAATTCTAACAACGTTGTCATAACTTGACGAAGTTACACTTCAGCCACCAGCAATATCCTCTGATGTGAAATACAATAGTTGACTGAAAGGTCTCAATAGAATAATATTTTGGGTCTTTTTCTACCCTGTGCTCAGCAGTTTCTATTAGCCAGTTGTAGACTATTTGGGATCTTACAAAGTCAGACATTAAATGACTTCAGAAAAGACATATGTTTATCTAGAAGGGGTCAGGAAACACATGGTTTTCTGCAGAAGGCATAGATTTAAAAAAGCAAAAAATCTGGATTTAGTCTAGACTATGCATGTTTGGCCAGATGTTCTTTTCATGTTAGCAAAATTAATTAGCCATAGAGTTCATTACTATTACATTCTGAGACCCCTTAGTACAATTATTGCACTAGTAATTTAACTGTTATACCATAAACTTGCAAATGCCAGCTTAAATTGCTAACACATGTCAATATCAGTATTTATAAGAGACATGATATATCATGTGCTTCTGGCAAGCACTTCAAAAAAACAGGTTCACTAAGCATACCTTTGGCACAGCTAATTATAGAATCAACTACCTTTGCAAAATACAGGGGTGCAACAGATGACATTCTTGAAACATCCTGATCTGCACTGAGTAAAAACCCTGTATGTCTCAAGAAGTATGCATTTTTGTAAGAAAAGCAAAAACAGTCTGCCAAACTGTTACCAGTATATCAAAAGCATGGTATTTTGTATAAATCTAGAATCACAGTTTACAATTCTCAGCCATCCTGCAGACACTTTGCAGCACCACTGTATCCACGATTTAAAGCCCATTTTAAAGACTATCCTAAAGTTCTTAGATCTAGTTTACAACTACTTTCAATTTTGTTCCATGCCTACATTGGGCAAAAACCTCCTGAAGCATCTAATCCTTTCTTACAAAGGGGGAAAAAAATAAGGTACATATTATACATTTTGTACAAACTGAAACCTTTGGCTAAACTATGGGGTATGTTTTCTCAATGGCACAGTAATCTTTCTGAGAGGCAAAGCGCACAGGAAAAAAGTATATGACACCTTTGCTCATGCTGCATTTTGATCTGCTCTAATATATAACAGCCTCTCAGTGGTGTTGATGGACCACATGATATATAAAGCCACACAGACTCCTCCTTTCATTCTGTCATCACTCTTCCTTTTCTTGACTCTCTGATTTGCAAGTTATTGAGAAACTACATGGAATAGCTGATACACAATTGTATAGCTTACCACATTTAATTTATGTATTTTAATTACTATAGCTTTTCAAATTTTGATAACTGTATGCCATTTAGACCTCATGCTACTTAGTATGGCTCCTTAGAAAGACAGCTGAGAAGTTACTAAAACTTAATCAGCTTCACAATCAAGCACAGTTCATTCCCTGAAAGAACTCTCCCCTGTCCTCTTTCAGCTCCAATAGCCACACAACATCAAGATCAGGAGAATGACCTCTCTAGTTCACAGTTCTGGCTCAGCTCCTGGGACAATTTTCTAAAGCTCCGGCAGTGTGTGAACCATGTACTAAGATCTTGAAAAACAGTATAGAGAGTGATAACAAATCATCATGGCAAAACTAAGCAAAAGACAAACAGTGTGATGCAGGTGTGAGCAAAAGAAAGATGGAATGGGGAAAAAAATAAGTGTAGAAGTGTATAGGTGAAAGGGGCTTTACTCTCCTTTCTCCTAAACCATATCTGGCAACTTTTTTTTCTGTTTTCCTGCTAGTTTTTGCCTCCTAAAACACTTCAATGCAAATCTTGACATTAAAAAATAAAAAATCAGAAAACTTGCAAAAGGACCAGCTCTACCTCTATTTAGAAGGAAACAAAAGTACTTTCCCCCTCTACCCTCCAAACAGGAAGGAAAGCATAGAATTNAATCTTCTTCAATAATTTTTTTTAAACATGCTGAAAATGTGTCTCCTGCTTTCATCTTCCTTGTCTCTACTCCTTCCCAATGTTTGCTTTATTCTCATGATAAAATGGTATATATCATTAGCAGTTTAATGTAGCATTTAAATGTACTTAGTACTGTTTTTATTTTTTTTTTTCTTCCAGAGCTGTAGTGGGTACCTATAGCTGTTAACAAGGTATTTCAAACAATCTGAAACAAGTGTCCTGAATGATTGAAGGTTATTATGTAAGGGAACAGAGAGCCCTTCAACTCTGTAAGATAAATTAGGGTTTTTGCATCATAAGATGATAGTGATGAAAGTCATATGGTATTATGTCCTAACGTTTCATATGAACTGCAGTCTGCTCAGTGCTCTATTCCGTATCAAGAAACCCACCACATGTGGCACTGGTTAGCAGGAGTTGGCAGTCTCCAAAGAATGGTTGCAGAACCATTGTCTATAAAATTAATTGTTCTTTTAGGTCTGGAAGACTAGCTCAGAATTTACACATTGCATAAAACAGTGTTAGGTACAGTAAACTTTTAAGCACAGTGGTAAGGATGTGGACCAATTCCATGACCACTTAACTCTTCTCTGCTGTTCAGAGATCTCTGTGATATTTTACAGTAGAAATATTCATAGTACCAGATGGTCTGGAATTTAATTACACAGAGGATGGAGTGGGAGGGAAAGGAATAATCTTTACCTTCACTGAAATAATCAGACTGTATAATACAGTTTAGTCACAGTATTCTTTTCCTTTTTTTTCCTTTTTCCTTTTTTTTTTCTATTGTGCTTCTTTCTGTTTTACAAAAGATGCTGCCAGAATGCAACCCTGACAGCTGGCTCCAGGAAAGTAAAGCTGCCAAGACACAAGGAGAAAATGGACCTGTCCTCGGACTGAGACAGTAAATGGGAAAATACAAACACAACTTGTGTGTGCACAACCCATTTGATCACATCCCCTCACAGTTATCCTCCCTGACAAAATTGAAGAAGAGAGCACACAGAAATTATCTTCAGCCTCCAGTTAGTTATTGCTACCAGCCCTCATATTGTTGTTCTGATGTATGAGATCTTCTACAGCTGATGTCCCCAGACCAAGGATATTGGTCTCTGAAGAATACTGCAAGAAAATGAGCACTCCACGTAGCCATACTTTTCACATACCCTCCACCTGTTTCTGAGCATATGTTTTGTTTCTACCAGAGACCGATTAATAATGTTTCTGAAAAACAGAAAATCAAGTACTAAAGGCCTGGAATGCCTTGTATCAACCAGTGTAAAGATCAAAAATCTCTAAGTATTTTAGACAACTTTGGTCCTAATTTCATATTTAATGTGGTTCTGGCACCCAAAATTAAGTTTAAAAAAGCAACAACACTGAAAGGGCAAAACCACATAACATGTACTTGGGCACAAAGTAGGAAAGAGGATTACACCCTAAAGATCAGAATAACTACACTCAATAATTGAAAATACATAGTAATTAAAAAAAAAAAAAAAAAAGGGTATCTTATGGTCCACCATTATGATGCATCACCTGCTATTCCTCTTATATTTTTCACTTGATCAATACTTCCTGCATACACAATACTTGAGCTCCAATATCTAGGTAAAAGTCAGATTCTTATGGAAATTTTAGAAGGTAAACTCCAATCATTCAGTGATTAGTCATCTTTCATGTAAATGCTTACAAAGTTTAGAGTACTAAAGGCAATAATATATAAAACTATTACAGTAAATTAAATTCTTATTTTTTTCTAGTGCTCTTAAAAATATTTTTATGCAAATTTTAGGTTTGCAAGAATAAACAGTGACAAGTTTTTCTTCAGAGGACTTAAGTAAAGAAAGCAATCATTAAATCCACCCAAAGCACAGACACTTTCAGACTCAGACACTCAGAGAAATGTTCTGGGAACTTTTGAATGGTCCCTGAAATGCTAAACATAGAAGGTTCCTCAGACATATTTTTCTGGGCTCTGGTTCAAGTAGTAAAGGATTTTGCACAGTTTTTAGCTGTTCCTGTGCATTGTGCACTCTCTAGTGGCAAAAACTCCCCAACAAACTACCCATATTATTCAATATTCTATCCCTTTCTCAGCTTTCTCAGCAGTCTGTCAATGTGAGACAGACCTTTTATTAAATGCACTTTTCCTTATTTTCTCAGGGATTTCAGCTTTTGTTTCATGACACACCACAGCTGAACTTATTTATATGAATTTTAAATGGATTGTCACAATGCCAACAAGGACTGTGAGGTTGTATAAATATTCATGGTAATTCTTTTGTAACCAAGGTCACTCATATCATCCCTACATTAACAAGATACTTACTTAGCCATAATCAATAAATGCTTCTCTGAAACACCTGGAACCTAAGCCCTATCCAATTGCTACAGACACACGGCAATGCCTCCTAGTTTAGCATAATTTTAATGTAGTTTGCACAATACTGTGTATGATTTTGTCTGGTGTGACTAGAACAAAAAGTAATGATAACCAGGAAGGTCAGAAGTTAGAGAAAGGAAGCAAAAAAAAATTCAACTCACCAGCAAAGGACTAATCCTAACCATAAAATAGGTAAACAAACAAACAGTGAGTATACCTTAAAAATATTTGTAAGCAAATTCAAGATTCTGGATGAGATAATGTCAATGAAAGCAAAATTCAAATTAGTGATCCTAAACAGATGAAAGTATTCAGAACAAATGCATGCTTACCCTAAGTCCCAGAGACTAGTAGATGTCTTACAGAAGGTTAAGGGATACCTGCAGAGGATATACACAGGAAAGGAGCAGCTGGTCTGCACAGAATGCCTTTGTCAGACAGATGCTCTCTGAGATGGTAGAACTCTTGTAACTTCTATAAACCATCACACCAAAACATAGAGAAGCTAATCTCCAATAAACTTCTACTAAACTCTGTAAGTATACTGTAAGTATAACCATGTTATGCTGTTAATTTATACTAACAGGACATAAAGGCCTAGTTTTAGAGGTCTATGTACTTACAATGAGTTGACAGAGAGCTGCATGCTTGGCACATCTCCTGTAAAAAAATATTTTGCTGACTTTGACAAAACAAGGGTGTCTTTTTTATGCTATTACCAGTTTTTCAGACAATCTCTACCATGAACTGCACGCAGTTGTAATTCATTCAGCAGCTAGCAGCACTTCAACTGTTTACAAAAATAGAATTAACTACATTCTTTTTTTTTAATAAATCCATTTTCCCATAATAATTGATTAAAACATTATCTTTATAATAATTAAAAAGGATAACCATTAAAACGAATGTATTCTGACACAAGGACTTCTATAGAATCTACAGAAAGAGGCCCAATCCTGGGCTTGTATAAGTAACATTTTTTTCTTAAAAGTCCTTATTAATTTACAGATAGATCACTGTTAAGCAGACATGCTATACTAAATAGTGTTAAATAAAAATGAGCAAATTATTTTGGTGACAAGGACAGAATAAATTTGCCTTGTAGCATATGGTTCAAAAAATGCTTTAGCAAATACTGCATGTATTAACACTATTAAAGCTATTGTTTCAACATTATAGTATAACAACTTCATGTACCTGAAAATTACCAGTTTCACTTGTAGATATTATGGTCATAAAGGTTAAAGATGCAGTATCTCCTCTTTTATGAGTGTTACAGCATTACTAAACTTGTACACATCAGAAAACTTTAGTATATGAGCTCTTAGGCTCATGAGCAAATTTTCTGTTCTTCATACCTAGTTTTCTAGTTCCAATATCTATTTTTCTGAAGTGCCTTCTTTGCCATAAAATAAGCATATTTTGTAAAAATGTAGTGATTAATGCTTACAGCATTTTCTGTTGTAGTTTTCTTTGTTGTTTTTTTTTACCAAACACCTCACTTTTGGAACTTCTTCCACGGTCTTCTTGTAATCAATGCAAATACCTGATTAAATATCTTCATGCTTCATGCTTTTCTAAGTCTAACTGGAGATTATGTGAATATTCATAGGGTATATTAACTTGATTTTATCCTGATAATTTTCCTCTCCATCTTTTGGCTCTCCATTGTAATGATAAGGAAGAGCTTTCCCTGGTAAATAGTGTCCAATTCCAATTAAACAAATCACCTAAACTGACCTTTCAAAAACAAAACAAATTTGGTATTTGCAAAGAAAGAGCAAATCTCACTCAAAATCAGATACTGCACAGGTTCTGTACATATTTGAGAGAATGACTTTAAAATTCAGATGGCAAATTTAGATCTAATACATGTACCCAGAACAAATGCAAATCATATGTATGTGTATATAAAGAGACAAAACCCACACACATTGCTTTGCTGTCTTTCAGCCTATTTTCCTTACTTTGGAAGATAAGAAAAAATTGAGGTTTTCTGTATTGTGCAATACACCTGTGTTGCCGGTGTCACTACCTTACACATAAACAAATATACACCCCCTAACTTCTCTATTGCAAACCATATATTTTGTTATAAAATTGAACTAACATGTACAGTGAAAAATTCATTTGTTTAAACAAAAATTCTTTTTTCTTGGATGATATTTTTGTTTGCTTTAAGCTCTTCAGAAATCCGAGTGATCTGCTGGTTTGTACTCTCTCATTTTCATGAGAACCAAGGTTCTCAGATCAGTTATTCATGTTTGTAACATCTTCCCTAATTTGTCAGACAAATCAGGGAAGCACTCAGCAATTTGTCAGCACTCAGACAAAATCACATTATTAATTGGGGTTTTTTCCCCCCCTGATTCATATACACTAAGTGTTCCTGGGATCCCTTTGAGGAAAATACATACTAACATTAAAATCTTCCATAGATTCTAAACAACTCTTTGAATACATATTACAAAATGCATAGCATAGCACTGTCACATGTGCCCTATTGATGGGCCACATGAAGCCTTGCTCATACCCAGGCAGTTTAACCTAGCTCTCAGGTGGGCTTTACTGCTACAATAAAGAGTTTACTAAAGAGTTAGCTATTTTCAAAGCTCAAGAATACCTAGCAGGTAGTATGAGTACACTTTCCACCTGGTGAAAAACATACTAAAGAAATTGGTAAAATAAATTTAGTATTTCTGTGAAAATGCTGAAATTCCTTAAAGACAACATCAATTTTTCAGATATTTAGTCAAATCAAGTGAAATAGCTTAAATAAAAACACGGAGTGCCCTGCCTTCTCATTAGCTATATTTCATGCAAAAGAGTATCTCTGTATCTTTTTATTAAAAACAAAAGACAAAACAAAAAACAAAACAAAAAAAAAAAAAGAAGAAAAAGGCATTTTTATATTTTTAACTTATATTTCTGACTTTTAAATGCAGTTTCAACTCAGTGAACCAGCCAATATAGATTTAATTATATTGAAAAGGTGGTTTAACTGCAAGGCAAATTCAGTACCAAAAATCCAAAGAAAGCAAAGAAAGCAGCCCTGCCTGAAATGTGCACAAATCAAATCTTTGCAGTGATTTGAAAAGAGCTGTGCTTTAATACCTAGATTCCTACAACCAGAGTTGATAAAGCCCTATATTCCTGTGGGTTAAGTTTTACTGAAAAACTGATCATCTATAACACACTTCATTAAATTATTTTTTCTTCTTCCCTGACACAACTACTAGAGCTGCTTAAACTCCTAATGCTAACTATATTTATCTGTCATTTATTGAAAACTTTGACAATTTGAATTCAAAGTAGAATATTAAGGATCAGCTGACATCCTACGAAAATCTTGAAAAAACACATTTTAGACACAATGTTTCTTCTGAATTTCTTCAACCTTCTTCCTCTTACTCGGTAAGGCATAATTAAGGCAGGTCACGGTCCATACAGTTGAAAGCATTGGGAAGTCATGATTAGACATAACAGAAACAACATGACCCATTCACTTTTTTACAATGAAAGTTTGTGGTAACATCCACAGACTGCACCAATCTCATAAAATCACCTGTAAGTCCAAAAGTTATTGTTCTAACCTCCATTTAGATTACCTTTGATTTTTTTAGCAATTTCTCTTTTAAGAAGCACAGTGAGTGCACTCCACCTACATTAAGGAGACTTGTAGAGGAGCCTCATAACAGTGCTTGAGAAGTGTCCGTGGGGACACTCATCAGCAGTAACTGGTGTCATGCTGTCTGCACTTGGGATCCTGACATTCTCTATTGTTGGAATGATTTTTAGGCTAACCAATAGAAGAAGCACAAGCACACTGAACCTCAGTGATGTAATCTCTATCTGCACAGCTCCTTGCAAGATGCTAACCATTGGCAGAAGGTTAAGCTATCACAAATAACAGCAAATTGCACCAAGGGTCAATCAAGTAAAGAACTAATAAGCTTAGCAATTTGTTCTGTAATGAAATGTACACATGTGATTTAGCACAATTATTTGAGAGGATGCTAAAATAAGGTCTTAAACTGCTTCAGTAATGTTTTTTAAAATGCTCTTTAAAATATCAACAGATTCATCAGCTTTGACAAAGGACATTGCATTAGCAAAAGTATAACAAGTCAGTACTTAAGGCAGCAGAATTATGGACTGAGATGTTCGCATGTCTGAAATTTTACAACCAAACTTATTTTATAAAATTTTACATTTGTTTATTTTCTGTATTTATTCATATATAAACTGTATATAATCACTCACAATTCCATCTAGAAGGAAGCACGAATAAGCTTGTCATTTTATAGAACAAAATACAACCTTTCTTATGAAAGTAATTTCACGTTTGCAGCAGGAGAAACCACTTGAAACAAGATATTTGTTTCAATTTGGCTAATATATCATTATTGTTTACCCCAAAAGCACAAGTCATAGCTGATTTTGTGGTATTTAACTTAACTCTTGCAGAAGTGCTTACAGTACACGAACAGCAGCCGATTACGCTTATCAGAACCACTGCTCTTGATAGCACTGCCACCTGCTGTTCATCTCAATTTTGTTTCTTGCTCAATAGTTTTAAACTACTGACTTTGTACAGCTAATTTCACCTTATCTATTAGAAAGACATACAATCAATATTGATTTTTTAACCATTTTAAACACCGCTCATTGTTTCAGTTTCTTTTGGCAGCTGATGCATAATTTTCCTCTTCTCATGCTTTCTTAAATGCAGAGAATAATCACACTAAAGAAGCAAGACTTTCTGCCTGCATTTTGGAAGTGTTTGTTTAGGCTTCTGTATGTGTTTCTTAAGATGTTTTCACATAATAAAAAATTAAAGAGTAATTAATCTAATTAAAAATGTATTAAATCATGTTGTTTAATTTTTAAGCCAACAAACAGCACAGAAATTCAGGAGATGTTAGATGTTAAAGAAGTAAGTTTTATTCTTTATAAAATAGACCTAGTAAGTTGTTGTGTGATTTTATCACAGAAGTTAGGCCTTCAGCTCTATGGTATCAATAGGCTTCTGTGAATTTAATCAGAGGGAGCTGTTAAAAACTGAAAGACAAATTATTACTCTCTTTAGAACTAGCCTAGGTTTCTGTACAGACAAAAGTTCAGATAAATTAAAAAATAGTTTTATTTCTGAAATTCAAACTTGGCATATATACATACTTTAGCCTTGTAAGTTTGTATAGAGAGACAGAGAGAAAGAGAAAGATGAGATGTATGTTTGTGGGGGAGTTTATAAATTTATTTAATTATATGTTTATCTGTTTAATCATGTAACACCTAAATCTACTACTAAGTTTCAGGGCTAGTAAGTAAGCCATGCTATCATGATGGTTGCCTTATACTGCTGCTCAGAATACTGTGTTTGAAGAAAAATGTTCCTTTCCAGTGGCTGGTCTTGAAGGCTGAATTCCAGGGGAAAAGTTCATTGCTAAATTACTAAAATGAAGAGAGTGGACTGTAGGATAAAAAGCACCGACAATCTTTTGGGGCAGATGTGAAGATTCAAACTGAAGACTTGTTTCTGCTCTGCAGTGGATTTCCATAGCAAGGTTTTCACAGCAGGTGGGCTGCAAGGGTGGTTTCTCTTAGAAAGTAGTCTGTAAGTAGTAGTTTCTATAGGAAACTATCCAAATGGCTGCTGCCAGCCAGCTCCAATACAGACCTACCACTGGCCAAGGCTGAGCCCATCAGTGACAGTGGTAGTGTCTCTGGGATATCTGATTTAAGAAAGTGAAAAAGTTACTGCACCAAAATTGCAGCCAGAGAGAGGAGCGAGCATACGTGAGAGAAGCAGTTCTGCAGATATCCAGGTCAGCAGAGAAGGAGGGGTAGAAGATTCTCCAGGCACTGAAGTTGAATTCCATCTGCAGTCCGAGGTATAGCCCATGGTGAGGCAGCTGTGCCCCTGCAGCCCATGGTGGGCCATGGGGGAGCAGAGATCCACCTGCAGCCCAAGGACGATCCTATGCCAGAGTAGGTGGATGTCTGAATGAGGCTGTGATCTTGTGGGAAGACTAGCAGGACCTAGCAGGACCTCTGGCCCCATGGAGAGAGGTGCCTAGGCACCCCAATGGAGCAGGTTTGTTGGCAGGACTTGTGATCCCAAAGAGGACCCAGGCTGGAGCACTGCATTCCTGAAGGACTGCAGACCATGGAAAGGACCCATGTTGGAGCAGTCCATGAATAACTGCAGCCTATGGGAAGGACTCATACTGGAGAAGTGCATGGAGAGGGGAAAGATTTCCTCCCCTAAGGAAGATGCAGTAGCAGAAACAATAACTCCCATTACTGTCTCACTTGCACTGCTAGGGATGGGAATAGAGAGTCAGAATAAAGTTAAGAAATTAGGCAGGGAGGGATGGGAGAAAGCTATTTTTAAGATTTGGGTTTACTTCTCATTATCCTACTCTAGTTAGATTGGTAATAAATTAAATTAATTTCCCTAAGTCTGTTTTACCCATGACAGTAAGCAGTGAGTGATTTGTACCTGTATTTATCTCACCTTATGAAGCCTTTCATTGTATACTGTCTCCTCTGTCCAGCTGATGCAGAGAGTGACAGAGTGAGTTTGGTGGGCATCTGGAATTCAGGCAAAATCGACCCACCACATATTTTTTGTGGGAAATCTTTCTTCTTCCTACTATGCTGACTATAAAGAATCCCTTCGTTATATAACTGCCCCTATGTTGCCCTGATTTTCTCATGTTTTACTAAGCCTTCTGATGTTTGCATTTTTGCACGGAACTTTCCCACAAACTTTATGTAAATAACTTATTGTTTTTCATTCCTTTATGGAGGACAAGCAACCTGATGGACTGTTGGGTTGCCCAGTGACATTGAGGAGGTGGCACTGTAGCCCTCCAATGACACTGGCATTTCAGAAAGATATATAAAAATGGAGTCAGATTTTTAATAAAGAGTTTTTTAGTTTGCTTTGAACAGAACTGCTCCGTGTCGTGTTGTGTGTCGCCCCATGATGACACCCCTGTAGTGACAAGGAAGTGTAGATAGACAGCAGAGGTACTGAGCTGACAGAACAAGGACATTTTCAACATTAAGACAGTATGGGAATATAAATTACATGTGTTAAGAAAAGAGTGTTAAGAAAAGAAATAAGCAGTCATATGGTGATAGCAATAATTAGGTTTAACTGTTTTGTTTGGAGAAAAGACAGAGGAGAACATGAAAGAGTTGTACTACGAGTGACATCAAATAGGTGAGAAATGACTGCTCACTCTATTCCAATACAGTAAGAATCAAAAGAGCATACTAGATGGCAGGCTCAAAGCAAAAACAACACGAGCAAAAAAGCATGTTTTTTTCCAAACAACCTGCAGTTAAGCTGTGGCGTTCCTTGCAATTGAATACTGTAGATCCTAGAAATCAATTATTTTGAAAAAAACCTATTTTTCAAAAACCCTTTCTAGAAAAGATCATTGACTGTTAATAACTGTGAATGCCACCTCCAAACTATTCTGCAAATTATTGAAAGAGGGTCTAAGGAAGAACTCTTGCAATCTTTAACACCAGGAGGTATGTTTTTAATCACTGCTAAAGAAGTCATAGGTATCTTGGACTTTTAAAACTGAGCAAACACCAGCCTGAAAGCATGCTAAACTATATTGAGAGAAGTAGAAGAATAGGAAATGACAACTGAACAACAGCAGCCTGGATGTACCAATTGGAGTGGTTATATTGAAGACATAATTGTGATTGTGCAGGACAAAATTATGGAATTTGTGTAAGATGATGAATACTGAGAAAGAGAAAGCAGTGTAATGAGCGTGAAATCTATCATAGGAATCAAGACTGCAGACATAAGCAGATCGAGGGGACAGGCAAACAGTTTAAGTTGGCAGGTACAAGATGTTCCACCATGGCTCCAGTAAGGGTGTATGGAAATGAGTGTCAGTATTTTCAAGGATATCTGGTAAAGGACCTTTTTCAGTGTAGCAAATGAGAAAAGGAGGAAGCCGTACACAGGAACATACAGGGACACAAACCTGACCACAAAATTTTAAGGAAGGTGGTGATGACAATCAGGTCTGGTCAGCCACATGAATTGATAAGAAGATATGTGAGGGCACAGGAATGTTTATTCTAGCAAGGTTATCTTAATTGGGAACCAGGTCAGTTGGCAAACCAAAGGAACAGCAGTAAGCCAGGAAGCAAAATATACTGAAACATACCCAACTAAGAAAACATGTCAACAGTGACAGTAAACTAACCTTGCTAGTCAATAGCTACTGAGCTATCATGCAACTACGGCCACCACTTCGATGAAAACTCACCTAGAGTTTTCATCTAGTCAGTCTGCAAACCCAGGGGTCCCCTGGTCATTCTGCAAACCTAGGAGTCCTCTGGTCATTCTGCAAATCCAGGGGCCCTGAACCATGTGGAGTGAGGGAATCAATAGAGCTGTGGAGGGACAAGCAGGGGAAGGGAGAGCAAGGAGGAACAGAGATAAGATAGACAAAAAGAATAAAAAGGGGTCCATTTATCTGTAAAGAAGTGCCACTCAATACATTCATCTGGCTTAATCCTACACCTGACGGCCACAGTGTGTCTCATCTTCTTGCCTCTTCTTATTAAAAATTCTCTTACCTTCCTCTCTACATAATTGCTTGCACTGTCCCGTGTATATGCATGCTGCAAGAACTCAGTGCCAGGTACCTGGGGGGACCTGCACGTGCCTGTGTGTGAACGGAATGTGATGCCAGCCACTGGAGTAAACCTGGGAATGTGGGTGTTCCTGGCCTGTGGCATCAAAGACCAGAGTGAGGATAGGGATCCCAGCACAAGCTACAGAGAGCAAGAAGGGGCCTCTCCCATCATAGGCAGGAATAGTGCTTGTTTCCAAAATATATGCTAGGTGGCACTGGTGAGAGGGAGCAAGGTCAACACTTTGAGTGGCTTGAGCAGGACCACAGGTCACAGGAGATAGAAGGTTAATATGATAAAAACAAAGAATTAACAGAGAAGGAACAGTTTTATGAAACCTGCTTTGAAGATCTAAATATTAATCCCTGTATTGGTTGCACTATTTCCCACAGATATACTGAAAGTCTCTTTTTTTTTCCCAAAACAAGGAAAACTAATTTCCTAGTTTTGAGATACACTTTAATTTAAGGGAAGTCATCCTTTGAACTTGAAACAAGCTGCATGAAGATAATTATGATCAAAGCAAAAAATAATTTGCAGGTATCATATAATTTCAGTTTGAAAAAAAATGCTATCAGATATTTTTATTGCCAATTCTGGGCCTCAGAGAGTCTACAGAACAGGAGGAGTAACTATTCCACTATTTCAACTCAAATTTGCTGCAAATATGACTTCACTTATCATGAGGAAGTACTTGCAAGCCAGACACTGAGAGATTATTAAAACCACTTTTATTAATAAACCCTTATAAAACAATTCAAATACCAACTCAGCCATCACCTGAGAAATTTGAGAAACTAAATTAACGTATCTAGAACACAGGGAACCATGCTTCCAAATTCATAAGCGGATAGTTAAACACAAGTGCTTAACAAATGGAACCAAATTACAATAGAGAAAAAACTGAAAACCCAAGAATAATTTGGAGAAGAACTAGAAAAACTTAATCAGTCACAAAGTGCATATAATAATCTTACCCATACTATAATAATCTTGCCTCATTCCTACTCTAGACACACTACTCCTCTTCCTGTAGCCTTCAGAGTTTTTCAGCTTCTGGAGACTCCAGCAGATTATTACACTATAAACACTCCCCATTTGGATTGCACCTTGGGCAATTGAACAGCTACATTTTTAGTGCCTTCATTTTTCCCCAATGAATCAAGATTAAGCAAGTTAAACAAGGTGCAGGAGCAGAAAATGGGGCAGTGGTCAGGCATCCAATCTCACAGAGGAAGCAGCTGGGACCTTTCATAGCACTGGTCCCTAGTGAAAGGTCACTTGCTGAAAAAGTAAGCTGTTTGTGCTTCTGCCTCCCAGCTCTCCATATTGTGCATACTGTCCCCACAAATTTAATTCAGGCACATTTATTAAGCTTCAGCACTCATCACCTCCCACCCTCATGTCAGTTGCTTGGGGGAAATTTGATTCATAACCATCATAGGAGAAACCATTCACTTTTCAGGAACAGGTTCTGGGCAGATTCTACATGCCTTTTATCTTGTCAGACACAGCATGTATTGCAGTACCATTCCACAGCTGAAAGAAACTTCATGTTCAGCTGACTGAAAGCATTTTGAGTTGAAAGAATTCCTATTCTCCCTATTCTGTTGACTGATGAGGTCCAGAGTTAGTATTAAAAACAGTATTTTGGGGTTTTTAACTGAAATTAATGGATTTGTGTAAAGGGATTTTTTTCATAATAAAAACTGTCATTCAGCTTTATTAAAGCTCTTTCCTACAAGGAACTAAAAACCCCCACCAAAAGGATTCCATCTCTTCAATACCAAGAAATTCATACTTAGACCAATGGATGCTTTGGATCAGGACCTTTAATATTTGCCCAATTGTTTCCCAAGGAGGACTCCTAGGAAACTAATCAGGGAGATGCTTAGGAAAGAAATGGCACTTAGGTACATTCTTTACAGCACATGCAATTTTTTTTCTAAGGGCTGCAGCACCTAATGAATCAGGGCATTCAGATATTACTCCCTGACTGCTGTCCACAGCAATCAGCAAGCTTTTTGAAAAGACTATCATTAGTCACTATCAACATGGAGCCATTTCTTTCAGGATCAGAGTAAATTAGTGATGCTGCATTCATTTCCATTCTCACACTGACAATCTCAGACTCCTGAAGCCTTGCAAATACACCTTTACAACCATGCTCCCCACTAACGAAAAGCTAACAGACTCGTGAAGTTCAATGAATACTGCCTAGTACAGGCTTTATTTTCTACAGAATTCAAGAACCATGGCACAGCCAAATCTAGCACTATTTTGACCTTCTCAGTGAGTTTTACTTAGCTCTTGACTACACCAAAGCTAAAAACAGCTTTTAAAGCAAGTTATCATTACATATTTCTATTCTAAAGAAATATTAAATTGCTCTTAGAAAATTCAGCTCAGTTGTGGTGGTGCATTTTTGTTGTAATACTTCTTTCTGTTGTTACTGTTTTGTTTTCAATATGTTTTGAATGGTTTGATCCTACCTATGCCCATGCAGTTGGTTTAATTCACCATTGTTTCCTTTCCCTTCCCTGTCAGACCAAGTACCTACCCCTTATTCCCTACCCTTCCATGCTTGTCATTTGTAACTCTGCCTCTCTCCCCTGTCAGTTAATGTAAACCCAGCCTTCCCTTCCAGAACCCTCCATTCCAACTTTAGGCAATTGGATTAACTGCAACCTGTTTTGCAATACCTGTACAGTACAAAACTTTTATTCTGACCTTTCAAAAACTACACTTTTTTTTTTTTTTCCTGCGCTCTCCAGATGCAAATGCATTAAGACAACAGTTCCATGTTCGTTTCTATAGGACTAGTATAGTCTCAGTTTTCCAAGGTTCTTCTTAGTGAGAGGAAAGCAATTTGATGGGTGAGGTGATGGGTGTTAACATCTTTGAAATGGGTCTTAATGTCTCTACTAACTTTGGACAACAGGTTTGCCGCAGAGCCCAGACAGCTTCGCTCCTGAAATAGGCAAGGGTTTGTACAAGCCTGAACTTCTGATCTTCGGGGTAAAATGACAGTACGTTTAAGGGGGGATATGTAGTAGGTGGTTTGGGAAGGCTGTACTTTCCTAGTACCTCAGCAATGGGGAAAGGAAGAGGGAAACATGTGGCCGAGAGTTTGGGATGAGGATGCACCCCGTCAAACCTCAAGGGAGAAAATCCCGAGGAAATGTGCCCCTGTGGAGTCTCCCCCTTTATTCGAAAAAAAGAAGTTGAAGGACACTCCTCTTTTTGGACATAAACCTCTGGTTTGTGGAATCTTCTTGACATTAGGCAGGACGCACTTCTGGCCGATTACATCATTCCGATTTCACCGCTAACTCTTCTCCCCTGCCATGCCATTTGTTCCACCTTTTTCACAGCTACTTCCGCATTCCGTTGCCCCTGAGCTTTGCCTTCTGCTAGCGCGGTAAAGCAATGCTAAAAATCAATCTGATCGTTTCCCTATAACCACCGACATTCCTGCCCAGCTGACAAAATGGCTGTTTGTCCTTTGACCCTGTACATCGACCCGCCCTCGCCGGCAGCGGCGCTCAGGGAACGACTGGCGATTCCCTCCGGGAGCACGCAGCGTATCAAGCCCAGCGCCCGCCTGAAGGGCCGGGCGTGGCAATCGCGCTCGGCCCCGTTCGGACACGCTCGGCCCCGTTCGGACACGCTCGGCCCCTTTCGGTCCCCTTTCGGTCCCCTTTCGGGCCCCCTCGGCTCCGCTCCCTCTCTCTCGTGCTCGCGCTGGGGCGGAGCTTCCCCCGCAACGCTGCTGAGGGCGGGGGGAACGCGCACGGG
>WBNO01024179.1:4108-58606 GCA_013400575.1 Peucedramus taeniatus
GGCTCGGCCCGTTTCGCCGCCCGCGGGGCCTGTGGCGCCTCCACTGGAGGCCCGGAGCCTCCACCGCGCTGACCTCTGCGCTGCCGCGGCGGGGCCCGAGCGAGGCGGACGATGGGCGAGCCTGTCCTCGGGGCTACCCTGGCGCCTCGTGCTTGGTTGGTGCCGCGGAGCCACCGCAGGGTGGGCGGGAGCGACGCTCGACGACCCCCCGCGCCCAGGGCTCCTCTCGGCCCCTGCTGCAGCCCGGGGGTCGAACCGCGTTTCGGGTCCCTGGGAGGAGCGTGTGGTGGTACCTGCGCCCTTCCTCCCGTGTGGATCCTGCGAGCGGGAGCTGGGCCTGAGGGAGGAAAAAGTTTGTGTTGTTGTCTCCCCGCAGAGTCCGACCAACAGCCCGCTGGTGCCGAGCGTGCCCGGCTCAGGCCTCCCGGGCTCTGTCGGGATTCTGCTTTCCCTGTCTCATTTGGTCTCTGGGCCCAGTGGATAGTAGATCCTATTTATTTGGCAAACAGTGGACTGCAGCGAGATTTCTCCCCCGGAGTAAGGGGGCTGTGCCTGCAAGAGAGTCCTTCCTGCTTGAGCAGTTTGAAGACTTCACGAGAAACTGGACCGACGAGTGCACTGTTTTGTGGCAAAGTTCATTAAATAGTTTTTTGCACAAAGGAGGGGTTTGAAAACGTACTAAATTCTCAGGTGACTTGCCTGGAAGATAATTTTCTCAAACCTACTGTTAAAAATGAGAGTGATAGTGAGAAGCAGAATAGTACCGATGTCTGAGTAATAATGCTTGAAAGCAGAATAATAGCCAAAACATACAAAACTGACTGATATTTTTGCTTTCCTATGGCTCTGCTCATCTTCACATGTAACAGTATGCAACTTGAAGGCAGTGGCCTTCAAGCCATAGCAAGTGCCTTGCCTCCTGCTTTGGCCAGGCTGTATCCAGCAGTTTTCCCAGGAACTAAGGAGGCAGTGGGGTCTGTGAACTGGTAGTGCTGGAGACCCTGAGACCAGAGTCCTGTGGCTTAAATGGCACCTTATGTTTGAGACCCAGCCTTCCCTGTGGCACATTCATGTATTAACTTCTGCTACAGCAATGCAGTAAAATTTGACAATTTTGTCTTCTCTGAGCAGGGGCAGGTGTGATTCTCTTCTCTGAGCCTTGGTAGTGCTGTGGCTGAATGGCTTGGGAAAGGATGACAGGAGTTTGTTTTTTTGTTTGCCTCTTTTCTTGCCTTGAATTTAGACTTTAAAAAAATTTAATAGTGACCCTGACGTGCATATTTTTAAAATTCTTTAACAAAATACTTTAAATACCAACTTCCTGCTGGTCTTTCAGATAGGTCTTCTATTTGGTTCTTGCCATTTTTATTTTTTTGCCTGCTCTCTGCTCTGGCTGTTGTCCTTTACACACAGTGCATGTCTTAGAGCTAACCTGTTAGGTGGCTCCAGAGGTGAGCTGCCAGTAGGGCTGTGCTTCCTCAGGCCTGGTAGGCTTAATACCAGAGGTGCAGTTAGTCTCAGCTAGATCTAACTCACCTTCTCCAACATTAACTTGGAGGGCAATGGGACAAGTGGGCTTATAGCAGCTGTTCATGCTCAGAATGTCACACAACTGAGAAAAATTGCTCATTAATGTCTGGTTTGTGGGAAAGTAGGTTTGTGGCAGGATGGCTTTCTGGCAAGAATTGTTTCTTCTGGAGAGCAGATGTTACTACTATTAGGTAGCAGAGGTCATGTTAAATGAGAGGAGTTCCTTTTTTTTTTCAGGGAATACTTATGAAGCATAGTTAACATCCCAGAACTTTGATGTAGACCTTTTTTTTTGTGGCTGCTTCTCTGGTTTAGGCTCAATTAGGCCTTCAGCCTTCCTTGAGCATATCTCTGCTGATGGTCTTTGCATCTCTTGTACTACTAAACATTGTGTCTGCTGTGCTTTTTTGTTTCTAGTAAAAGCAAAGAAGGAACCGCTTTTGGGACAGCTTGGCTTTCTCCATGAAGTTCTTTTGCATTATAGGAAAATACTTCATTTTACATCTGAAGCTGCTGAACACAAAAGACTAAATGAAGATGTTTGCCTGCAGCACTTCCCTCCCTCAGTGCACATTTTCTGAGGAACTGTTCTGTACATGAGTAGTGATTCCCTGACCTCTCCCCTGCACATGCTCCGAACACCTCAGCTTCAGGCTTGGACCTTCTGCACATTTCTTCACAGTAACTGCAGAATGTGGTTCTGTTTAGTTCTCACTGTCTTAACTTTAGTGATCCAGGAATTTAAATATTTTGGCTACAACTGTTCATATTAAGTCTTTGGAAACTGGAAATTGGACTTTATTTTTTGAGTTTTACGGACTTGTTATTATTTTGTGCTCACTGGCTTCTGCAGTGTTTGAGAACTGAGGATCTTGGGTCTTCAATGCTGAGACATCCAGTTTCAGTGAATTATATGGTGATAACAACTGAAGTTCCTAAGATGAAGCAGATTGGGAGGAAATACATTGAAATCCAGATTATTTACCACACTAGGGAATATTGGAATTAATGCTCAGTTTCATAGTTAATGAATGTCTTCTTGCTTTTGCTAGTTTTAATTCTGGTGATTTCTTTCCAAGTTTGTCTGTGAGAGTGTGAGGATGTTTTATTTAGTGCAACCTCCAGGAACAAACAGTGAACATATAGCATAGAAGAGTGTGTAAAGCTGCTTGGTGAACAACAGAGGTTTATTTATTATTCTACTCACCCCTTCTCTTAATCAGTTTTCTGAGAGTCCTTAGTGATTTGAGCCCAAATAAGACACATATATATGTGAAGTGTGAATATTCAGCTTCATGAAACTTGGGAGATGTTAGTTGGGCAAGTGAGGGTGCTTCTGAAATACAGAAGCATTGCAAAAACATATGTCAAAATCAGGTGTGATGTGGCAGTTGCTTTCTTGTCTTCAGTTTGCTGTTGCTGTTTCACTAGTTACTGATAAATACAGCGTCTTGGAAAGGAAGGAGTCCTGCTGCTGCACAGCATTAGGTGCTCTTTGTCTGAGGCAAGTTAGGAAGCTGTCAGTGTGTGGAGTCTGTCAGGAACATTGTCTCAGATATCATTTTGTGGAGACTTTCCAGCCTTTTTTGATTCCTGTCTAGTTAAGAGAAGCTGCGCACTAGATAGAGATGTTCCAATTCTAACACACTGCAGCCATTTCCAATTCAGGTGGCAGTTGAACTGTAGTCTTAAATAAAAAATAACTTCTAGTCCTTCCAAATAAAAACTCTTGACTGCTAAATATAGGAGGGTGAATAGATTGATACCCTGATAAATCCCCCTCATAAGGATTTTGCATCTGAATAAATTACTTCTTTCAGTATTCCTTGTGTATTGCTAAAACTAAAAGAAGGATTCTTTTACAGCAAGATGAAAGGAAGCCTCAAATATTAACAAGATACAGGCTGATGTTTAAATTTATGTCAGGCAGCAGGCTGAGTGTGTGTGGTATGAGATGTTTTGGTTGTCCTGTTGCTAAACCTCTTCACGATGGCATATTGTATATATCATATCTGTTAAAAGTGCTACTCCTCAGAAGTATGGAAAGGTCACCCAGAAGAGCTTTGCGTCTTTTTTTCATTGTGGCAAGGAGCTGCATGAGGGCAGATGATGTGTGTCCTTGCGTCCCCCTGTCCTAGTGCAGTTAAGGTTTTCTAAAATGCAGCAGGATTCTTCTAGATGAGAAAGCTTCCACATAGGCATTGCCTGCCGTTTGCTTGTATTGTACAGCACTTCCACACACCTGGGCACCCTGCTCTGGGATGAGGGCAGCCACAGTGAGTGTGCTGTGCTTATCACACACTGATAAGCTCCTGCCATGAGCTGTTCACTGCCAGCCGGAGGGCGGGTAGGGAAAGGACATGCTGTTTTATCAGTTCAAATCAGCTTATTTGAACCAGTGTTCCTCAAATGCTATTACAGGGTTACATGCTTCTAATGAACTTGTGTCACAGGAGAGGAATGGGGAGTGCTTCCCCTCTTCCCTTGTGGGATAGTGGGTAGGGACTCTGCCCTGGGGATAGAGGCAAAGTGCTGTGGGGCTGAGAGAGGAGGGGGAAGTCTTGGAAAGTGGATTATATCTCACTTCTGTCCCTTCTACTTTGACTCCTAACACACACTGCAGACTAAGATGGTGGTCAGGTGGGAGAGAAAGAGGAAGATGAAGCATCTCTGTGGTTATAGGATACGAAAGGAAAAGATACCAGTATGGAAACCTAGATAGTGGCGCTAAGCAGTGATCAGAGCCATCACTGAGGATTGGGGTTTTGTTTAGTATTTTGTTTTTGTGTTTTTTTTTTTTGTTTGGGTTTTTGGTTTGGTTTAATTTTGTGACTTTGTGTGTGTGCGCGTGGCTTTTCTGTGTCTTGGAATTGCCATTTTTCTCTAAGCCTTAGGGTTTTGACCACAGTGACATGAGCATTCCCCTTGCCTCAGTCCCTAGAGGAGGGAAGGTACCTGAAGGATGTAGGAGTTGTACATCCTGCAGGCTGCTGCTGCTCTGGTTAACTCACTATCAGATAAGTACACATGATTGCTGCCTCAAACCAGGAAGGATGTAGTTTGGAAGACAAGATGTTGCTGCCTTGCATTTCTGTCTCTCTTGAAGAGAATCATCAGGTTTTTTTGCATAGATTTTGGGTATAAACATTTGGGGAGTCAGCTAAATAGGCAGACTGTTTAAATAGGCTTTTCCCTAGGAATGTGTATTTCCAGGCCTGGCTTCTTGTTTGGTTTTGGGCCAACAAATGTCTAAGGGAAGTGTTCAAAATATTCCCTGTATAACTAACTGGCTTCCAAATTGTGCCAGGTAAGTGTAGCTGGCGAATGGATCTTGGAGTGCTATATGTGACAGCTTGAGCTGCTCTGAGCTGTGTCTCTTGAACACTCCTTGCTTTTCTCCTGTGCCAGCCTTGTTTTCCTTGTTCATGTGGTCACCTGGTTCAGATAATGGTTAAAAAACTGTTGATTCTGGTGGGAGGGGAGGAAAAGGAGATGGCGCAGTCGCAGTTCTGGTGGCTCAGGCTCCTGTGGTACCACGTGCTTGGACAGCAGTTTAAAGTTGTTGTGAGCCTGTACAAAGCATTCTGCTGTCAGAGGGATGTTCCTGCCACTCCTCTGGCCCCGGGTCCTCACTGCTCTGTTGTGTTGGTACGGTTGTTTCTCATCTGAGTTGGATCAGATCTCTGGATGTGTTTGATGTGTGGATAAAAACTGGCCGTGCGTGGTGGTTGTCTCTGAGCTGCTCAGCGCAGTCCTATGACTGCCTTGCCCTGCCCGTTCTGGGGCAGGGGGTTCTGGCCAGGCTCCCAGCCCTGCCCTGTACAGCATGTAGGTGTTGTGTGTGCTGGTAGTGCAGCACGAGCCACTGCTCAGGACACAAGGGTGCTGCTGCCTGAGGGATTATTGGAGCACAGCTTAACTTCTGCTTTTAATTGCCTCTCTTGGTTGAGGTTTCACAACAATGCCAAAATACCCATCCCAAGCTCCCATCACTGCAAAAACCTGGTTAGTTTACGGTCAGCTTGGCTTCCTGATCTCAAATGGCAGTGAGGGGAAATACACAATTGTAGTTTTTCTGGGATTGTTACTTAAAGAAGAACTGTGTCTAGTTCTGAGAGCACTG
Organism: Peucedramus taeniatus; assembly: GCA_013400575.1. Classification (NCBI taxonomy): domain Eukaryota; kingdom Metazoa; phylum Chordata; class Aves; order Passeriformes; family Fringillidae; genus Peucedramus; species Peucedramus taeniatus. The sequence continues at coordinate 9,762 of WBNO01024179.1, forward strand.
CCTGGGAAATTTCCTAGCGGCTTTTCTGTCTGGAATCTGTGGGACAAATGTAGAATTTTATGGAGTGACTCTGTGTGTATTGACTTTACAAGGATTTGGAGTGCACACCAATGCCATAGATTTGGAACCTGTATGTGCTGTAATGAGACTGTAAAGTGTTGCTAGGGAATGCACTTAAGTTAGTGATGCACTAAAACGCAGCCAGTCCTGAACTCACTGCAAATAAAGGGCACTCTTCATTATCACCGAATTGCATTTTTCAGCTACCAGTTTTGAGTAGTGCCTGCTGTAGAAATACCTTATGAATGTAAAAGAGGCTGAATTTTTGTCTTCTCAGATGACTAAGGTTTTCCTTAAAGTTTCCTGGTGTCTCTTTTTAACTGCTGTTGAGGTGAAAAAGGGAATGAGGGATGAATTGCAGCCATTGCTTCATGAGCAGAATTCTTGTAGAACTGTTTTTCTACTTACCTGAAGATATTGTGTAAATGGGAGCATCTTTCCTGCAAAGATGGTGCAAGCAGAAGTGTGAGGTGAAGTCACTTCGCAGGTTTAAGTATCTAAAATGGGCTTGTAGTCCTGAACTGAAACTTGCTGTAATCTCTGTTATCAAGCTATGTTAAAGCTCTTCTATGTAAAAACATACTAAGGTTGAAGAATAACTGTTGGAATCTCTTCTGGATTGTCAAATGTATGAAATGGATATGTGCATCTTGAATTTACAAGGGTCTGGATTGTGATACACAGCCTCAGTTTTGCTAACTCATGTCATAGACATTTAAACTAATTGTCTCTTTTTCTTCCTTGCCCCCCAGGTGTTGTTTGGATTGTAGCATAGAGGCACTATGTACTCGGAGTGGAGATCCTTGCATCTTGTCATTCAGAATGATCAGGGGAATACCAGTGTACTTCACAGCTATCCTGAGAATGTGGGGAGAGAAGTGGCAAATGCAGTGGTGCGTCCTCTTGGACAAGCTTTAATTGCATCATCTGTTGGAAGTGAGAGTTTACTAAAAACAGACAAAGAAGTAAGTGCCTTTCCTTGGAGATGATAGTTTTCTTCATGCCAGAGTGACAGTTTAATAGTTTTCTATGGCCTCTTTTATTTTTCTCTCTTTATTGTCCCAAGTTTAATGAAATGTGTTACATTTTTAGTTTAGTAATCTCCATAGGGTTTTTATTAGCAACTAGATCATAACAACAGTGTACTTCATGACTTAATAGTAAATGTTTGCCTGAGCTACTATACCAGGAAATTCAGGCTAAAGAAAACCAACAGAAAAACTCAAAACAAATCCAAGGAATTTAGCATTTAACACAAAGCCTTTCTACTTACCTTCAGTTTTGAAGCAACAGTATGTGACTTAAAAAAAAAATCTTAGTACAGTACAAGTATTTGTTAGAATTTTAAAATCTTTCACTAGCAGCTTTTGTGTGTTCCAAAGAGTTCTCTCTACAGTTTAGATTGAAGAGATTCAGGATTTAGAGAGGGATTTGCCATTTATTCATATTTTTCATAATATCATGATATATGAGTTAATGGTTTGGTGTTTTCTTGCAGGATATGTTAAACAGAATTGTCCATACAACATAACTACTGTTACTTTAATTTTTTTTTTGAGTTAGGACCAGTACTTACTTACCAATATTTATTTTGAATGACTTTTGCTTTGTGTTTGTTAGGTAAAATGGACTATGGAGGTGGTTTGTTATGGACTGACCCTCCCTTTGGATGGCGATACTGTGAAATACTGTGTGGATGTGTATACAGATTGGATTATGGCTCTTGTGTTACCTAAGGACTCTATTCCTTTACCTGTTATTAAGGAACCAAACCTTTATGTTCAAAGCATTCTCAAACATCTCCAAAATCTCTTTGTACCAAGGTGAGTGTTAGGGATTCCAAGCTATAGTCAGCAGGTTACCCAAGTCAGAGGACTCATGAGGTGTGGAGGCTCTTGAGTAAAATAAGACTGCTATTGCTGCAAGCTTAGGAGGAAGGTGTTTCTCCAAATGTCTTTTGTAATTTTGCAGTAGCAAGCTGAGTTTTTTCTGCTGTGGTTAGGTAATTAGAATCACACGTAGTTCATATACTTGAATGTTTACTGTCCCAAGAGCTTCAAGATTTATCTCTTTTGGATGACTGGAGGGTAAGGGGAAAAGCTGAAGAGCATCACTGTGTGACCATGTGCTTTTCATTGTGTAAAACTGAGATAAACTAAGAGAACATCGTGGCAGTCCCAGCCCTTGTTAGTCAAGATTTTGACCATGTTTGTGATGTACTGAAGGATCTTACAGTAAGTGACTGCTCTGTGCCTGCATCTTGCTGCCTGTTAAATGTGCATGGTTATGCTGACTGTCCTTCACTGGTAGTTTTGAAAGAACCCTGTGGCAGAGTGCTTGCTGCCTGACATCCTTGGACGATGGTGTTGAGATAGACATGTTCCTAGGTCTTGTACACAGCTCTGTTGTCAGAGTGCACAAACATCATTACCTTATTTATACTTTATGGCAAGATTACCTGCTGTTGTTGAACATACATACTGGATAAGTAAGATTAAATAATAGTGCCCCCTGAAAAAGTACTTAACTTCAGATCAATGTTGAGTATATGTCCATAAATATCAGATCACCTGCTTTTATCGGTATTAAATATGTATCACTGCAAGTGGTCTTCAAAGTGCTCAGCTGCACTTTGGTCACTTTACTAAAGGCTTTGTTTATAAAGGACTTTAAATAATAACTTGTGCAAATTCAGAGGAGTTCTCTGCTGTTTATTGATTGCTTTAAAGTCTACCACCTACTCTTAGCTACTGTTGCTCTTAACTTGTAGTGAAAATGCATTTTAATTCCCATTAAAGGATAGTTAAGGTAATGACACAAGTCTGAGGAAAGCAAGCTTCTGGATTAGACTGTGGCAGGAGGTTGTCTCTAAGCTTTAATAAGTGCAGAATGCAAGTCTGCTGTCTGGGATCCTTTATTCCCTTGGCACAGCAGAGAAGGAATTCTTCGCTAGTTCATTAAATAGTTGTTTCTGTGATCTCTTGCTTGCTCTCACACTGGGGGTCCTAGTAGCAGGCACCTCAGCAGTACAGTTTCTTGCATGCTGCTGGCACAAGCTTCCACTTCATCCTTCTCTCCAAAAATCATTGTTGGACCTTGATGTAGGCTAGTAGACTACTCGTGATACCTGTTGAATGAAATAATTAACACCTAGAGACAGGGAGGGCTGAAAAATCATTATTTTAAACATCGTCCCTGTAGTATAGCTGTTCTGTAAGTTTTTCTTTCAAGGGCCTCTGAGATGTATCTTAAACACTGATTTTTTACGGCTTCTGCTGTCAACACTTAATATTCAAGTCCCTACTCTCTTTTTAAGTTTTGCTTTCCAGGGTGCTATGTTCAGAATTCACTCCAGCATCAGGAGAAATTTTTGTACTGCAAATGGAATACAGAACTAGTTATGCATACCTGCCTTGAATAAAAGAAAGATTCAGACTTAGGTATCTGTGGCGGGAAAGAGGAGAATGATTTCTGGGTTTACCCAATTGATGCAGGTTGCTGCTGCTGATGGGCTCATATAGAAAACTTACCCAGGAGGTGTTACAGCAACCTTTATTAAACTGTGTTCTGGAAAAATCTGTTCTTGTGTTGAAGATATAAAGTCTTTATTATGGAAGGCTGTGATTAAAATAACTTCCTTCCTCATTCTGGTTCTCTGGAAACAATGCAGCTGTTGGTTTGCCTGCCTTTAAAGAGGTGGCCTGGAGTTTTGAAGGCGTCAGACTCAGATGGTGACATATAGGTGAGGTGCAAGACACAGCAGCCTGAAGTGGGCACTTCAGTGTAAATGGCATCTCAGGAGGTTGTATACACCCATACAGAGCAGGTGCATGTAGATTATTCTAGTCTGAGTGGTCAGCTGAATCAAATGTTTACATGCACAATCCTTGAAATAGTGTGGTGCTGAAAAATAAAACTGTGAAGGCTGGGTGAGTCAAGTTAGCTTTCCTCTATCTGCTGCAGTGATGGGGGAGAGGGTGTTTGCCTCCTTCCCTCCTGCACTGGCCTTCTGTCCACCCTGAAGAAACAAACACTTTGTTGACATATTTGAATAGTCCCCAGGCAACCCCCAGGCTTTCCATTTCTGGCAATCCTAGAATATCCAAGAGGTCTTGAAGATAACTTAAGCAGTAGTGGTTGTAACTGCTGTCAGATAAAGTTCCAGTGCTACAAACACTGTTGGAAGGAAATATGTGAACTCTCTTGCCCTGTATTGCCTCTCCAGGAGAGTGAGGTACAGATATCTAGGTCCTCTGCAACAGAAATGTCTGGAATTGCTTGAGAGACCATGGAACACGTGACTGCCAACGTACTTTTTTTGTAATAACTTCATATGCTTCTCATATGAAATCATAGGAACAGTACTTCTGAAGGAGTATGGCCAAAAGGCCACAGTCTGTAGAAATCTAGACATCTAGAAGCCTAGAAATAGTGCAAGTAGAGCTTGCCACTGGGTCAACTTTGTGGACGAGAGGAAGTCATAGATGGACAGGAAGTTCGAGTTGCCTTTATAAGATTAGCACAGAACTATCCCGTTAGCTTGCATATAAGCCCTGTTTTTTTACAGTTTCTCTAAATGATTAGGGAAACAAGTCTTGAAGCAGCCTTGGAAGCTTCAAGCCTATATAGGTTAAGGATACCTTTTGATTGAAACAATCTCCTCTGTTGTTGCTCAGGCAAAAAATAATGCTGTAAGCAAGGCAGGGCTCACTTGTCCCAAAGTTTGTTATTCTACAGAGAGACTCTGGGTTATGATCTAGCACTAGCATCAAGCAACCCACTGAGGTCCTGAACTGTGACTAGTAGTGTGCAATTCTGCATTAGGCATTATCTTGTCTCTTTGTAATCTTTTTCCCAGTACTGTAATACAACATTTATGCTATCAAGATAGAAGCTGATAGTATTTAGCGGACCAGGACATTCTTGAGGTGCTTGCTATGCAACATGACTTGTGGGTTATACCACACTGAAAATGTTTGGTAGGAACCTGGTAATACTACTTTGTAGTCCAGTGGGAGGTAATACTTTTATGATTTTTTTTTTGTCATCCCTTTAGTGCTGGTAGGAGGGATGACAAAAAGATGCTCAGGTTGAAATAAGCTTTACATATACTGCACACTCTAATTTGTAATCTCCTCTTTCACCCTTTAAAATTTGGACTTCTCAGGTTTTTTTACCAATGTCCTCAGATAACAATGTCCAGAATGTGTCACATTACTGTTTTGTACCTGTTCTGCCATGTCCAGAGTAACTGATGGGAAGAGGTGATGTTGCTTTGTGCTGCTTCTGCACAACTTTGTGTTGAGTGACTCAGCAGTGCCAGTGTGGATCTGATTATTACAACAGGAAAGTCCTAGGGAATATGAAACTGTTTTCTTTTTTCCTTCCTTACTCCTAACTGCTTACAGAAGAAGATCTAGATGGGGGTCATTAAATAGGAACATCAGACTAAAGAAGTGATAAGAGTTGATTTGGAAACAAGAGGAGAGCTAGGAAGAATTTTAATTATTTTACTAACAATTTGTTCTCCTAGTTTTGCCACTTCTGAATTATGTATGTAATAATTTGTGATGTTTCAACTGGATTGTCATTGTTGGGCCCAAGATAAATCTGAGATGATGGATTATGCTTGCTCTATGTATTGAGTCTCACATGGAGAAGACTGTTATGGTGCATCTTGTGCTCATTAAGGCAGAGTTAGGATGCCTAGAGACAGAGTTGAGGTGCACAGAAGCATATTGGTTCATGTTCTTGGGTTTCACTCAGTAATATTTGTTTCCTTTTGTAAGTTGAACATGCGGAAAGTTCATGTTACTGAATACATCACTTAATAGTTCTATTTTTCAAGCATTGTTTTCTTCTCTTGCAGGCCAGACCCGGGGTCCAGTCAGATCAGACTGTGCTTGCAGGTTCTGAAAGCTGTCCAGAAGCTGGCACATGAGTCAACAATTATGGCAAGAGAAACCTGGGAGGTTTTGTTATTGTTTCTTCTTCAGATCAATGACACTCTTCTCGCAGCTCCAACTGTGCAAGGTTCATGTTCATCTTCCATTTGGTTCAATTATTAAAAAACATCTGGCTCTTCTTGACATTCAACTGTGAGCAGGATGGGGGAACCTATTAAAAGCTCTTAGGAGCTACCAAAGCACAATAGCTCACTCCTAATTCTACCCCATTACTCCAAAATAAAGCATTGCCAGAAAAGACTGAGTGATTTGGAGTTGAGTTTTCCTGAAAGTATTTTTGCAGGACAGTGACTTTATACAGGAACAGTTTAGAATGAACAGTTTCAGACACTGTTGTTCCCTGTTTGTTTCACTGAAATTCCTTTGTTTTACTGTTCAGCCTGCCCAGTGCAAAATAAGTGTTAGTTTTACCTATATAAAAAAAAGGCTTCAATATAGACACAGTGCAATAGAAGACTGCCTAAGATTGGTGGATTCCTTCTGTCCCTTATTACACACACATGTGGCTGGGCTTTATCTATTGTATTTGGTCTTGCAAAAAGGCTTATTGGCTGTAGGAAGCAATCAAGGATCATTCTTAAAAATTATGAAAAAAAAGGGCTTAATCTTTATGCACTTTAGCCAAAACCTTTTGGGGGAGATATTTGAAGTTACTTAGATTGAACACTAACTGAAGGTGTGCTTGGTTTCTGTTGTAAGGTGGCATTGCTGAGAATCTGGCTGAAAAATTAATTGGCGTGCTGTTTGAAGTATGGTTACTTGCTTGTACGCGGTGCTTTCCAACACCTCCTTACTGGAAAACTGCCAAAGAGATGGTGGCTAACTGGCGACATCATCCTGCAGTGGTTGAGCAGTGGAGCAAGGTCATTTGTGCCCTTACTTCCAGGTAGGAGAAATCCCATGGAAATAAAGGCATGTATGGGGATAATCATGGTTTTATACATGTTTTGGAGTTGCTTATTTGTGGAATGTGCAGCGATCCAAAAGTGAATAAGCAATACAGAGTGAGAGATCTTGCTGTATCCTTGGATTGTGTGTGTATTCCTTTGTTCTGCAAGGGAAGATCTGAGTTGGATTCTCTCTGTTCTTGTGTAAGCTTAGCACCTCTGTGATGTTTAGCACTTTGTGGCCCGTATGTGTATTAATCTCCATGATTGTGACTCTTCATCATATCCCCTGAGGAATACTCAAGAATATTAGTATAGCATTTCGTGTGTGTGTCACCATCAAAATTATTAGGTGCTTGTTAGTGCTCGTGCTGCTGGGTTTAAGGTGACTCTTGGACTCTGCTTGGACCCTGTGGAGTGGAAACTGTGTTACAGCTGCCTGGCACTTGTTCACTGGTAGTTGGGATGTGATGGGCCAGAGGCAGACCACAGGCTCTCTCCTCTAGAGAGAAGGGGACAAGAGCTGTACTGAGTGTTGCTGGGTATGGGAACAGTGAGGATCATATATGATAGAATTGTTTAGGTTAAAACACCTCTAAGATCATCAAATCCACCGATGCCCCCAGCACTGCCAAGCCCACCACTAACCTGTGTTCTCAATTGCCATATCCACAGGTCTTTTAATACCATTTGGTGACTCCAGCACCGCCCTGGGTAACCTGTGCCAGTGACAACCTTTTCCATCCCATCTAAATGTCCCCTGGCACAACTTAAGGCCATTTCCCCGTGTCCTGTCCCTTCTTACCTGGGAAAAGAGGCCAACCCTCTGGTGGCCCCAATCTCCTTTCATGTAGTTGTAGAGAATGAGAAGGTCCCTTCTGAGTCTCCTTCTCTCCAGGCTGAGCCCTCCCAGCTCTCTCAGCTGCTCCTTGTGCTCCAGCCCTTTCCCCAGACCTGTTTCCTTCTCTGTATACGCTCCAGCCCCTCAATGTCTTTCTTGCCATGAAGGGCCCAAAACTGTCCCCAGGACTGGAGGTGCCTCACCAGTGACCAGGGGACAGTCACTGCCCTGGTCCTGCTGCCACACCATGGCTGGTACAGGCCAGGTGTCATTGGCCTCTTGCCCACCTGGGCACAGGAGGCTCCTGTATATCTGCTGTTGAGCAGTACCCCTGGGGTCTTTCCTACTGGGCACTTTGCAGCCACTCTGCTCTAAAGCTGTAGCTCTAGGCTTGTTGTGATCCAAGGGCAGGACCCGTCACTTAGCCTTGTTGAACCTCGTGGAGTGGCTTCAGCCCCTTGATCCAGCCTACCCAAATCCCTCTAGAGATCCTTCCTGTCCTTCAGTAGGTCAGCTCCTGCCCACCTCGGTGTCATCTGCAAACTGACCAAAGGAACACTCACATCTGGGGGTTGTAGGAGAGTTTTGGCTGTAATAGAAGGTTCTGAACAGTAAGGAGAGCTTCAGTACCCTTAATATTGGGGTATTTTTGGTGTGAAGTCTTTGTGGAACAAATCTCAAACTCTTGGAAGAAAGAACTGAATTAATTGCTTGTAAGATAGTCATCTGCGTCTCCATCCAGCTCTCCTGAAATATCAGTAACTTATTTCTGTGAAAGTTCAAAGATGTGTTAAAATTGCTGCATTGTGAAATACTCAATACTCAATTTTTCTGCAAGGGTTTATTATAACTTTGAAAACTTTTGCTTTGAATTACTTGTCAAAATGTGAAGCATGGATAGATTTTTCCAGGTTATGCAGCTATTTGTTAAACCCCTGGGAAGTAAAGCTGCAATAACAGTTCTGTGTGTTTCCCACGCTATTTCTTCAACTATTTTTAGCTTGTTAGATGTAGCATTACATAATAGAAGATACTTTATGATTCACTGATCTGAAAAGAACAGCTCTGTCTCAAAACACGTGTTGGTGTTCTGCACCACACACTGCCTACACTTCCTCTCCCACTGTTGACTAACAGTCTTGGTTCTGTTGGTGCACAGGAGTATGCAGGGTTTCTGGAATGTTTTAGTCTGTGTTCAGTAATGTTGGTTTATGCCTGATACATGGAAGGTTAAGCTCCTCTGAGGCTGGCTTTAAGTTCAGTGGTATTTTAAGCTGCATTTTTAATGCTTCAATGAAGCTCCAGCTTCAAACAGTTAAAATGTTTTTGTAAACAGTTCTGTGAATCAGGTTATTAGCAATAAGCTGAAAGTAAATGTTTCAAATTAAAACCATATGGAAAATTATGTTTGGAAATTTGTACACATATACAGTGTTAATTTGTGTCCTTGGCTATGATTTTTAGCAGGATGAAACTGGAGTCTTAATTGTATTGCCATACCACTAGACACTACTTTTACTCCATCTAGATTGCTTTAAGTATATTTTAGCTGTCTTGGATGTGTGGCTTAAAATTTATTTCTGTCTTCAGTCATTCTTGAAAATGTCCCATATATCATTAAAGATTTTGTCATGCTCTTTGAAAAACCGGTTTATTGCAGTCATAGGGAGAACTGAAGCAGTGCACTGTGTTGCCAGGCAGTGGTGTGGGATATGATGGTGCATGGGATTGGGCCAGGCTCTTTTGGGTCTTTTAGAGCCAGGTAATTCCTCAGCCATAACATGCCATGGGGTCAGACCTCTGGGTCTGGTCTACTCAATGTAGGTGGTGGACATAGGGCTGGAAAGCATTTGCTACCTGGTATAGATGTGTGTATTTCTGGTGTTAAGGAAACTTCCCAGTCTGACCATTCCCAAGACTCTCTGGCAGTCACTCTTCTGCCACCAGTGATTTGAACTGCTGGGGCTGAAGCCCCTTTGCAGCAGCAGCTCCAGTGAGCCGAAGAGTGCCCTGCTTGACTCCCTGCACTCCCCACTCCCACAGGCAGACCAGCTTTCCTCACCAGTTCGACCCCATGGGAGTCTCAGATGTCTTGTTCCATAAAGCCCTTTATTCCTGGCACAGTAACACAGAAACAGCTTGAGCTGGTGTCTCCAAGGAGCAGCCCAACAAAAGACTCCTGGGTTTTTATCCCCTCACAGTCCAAGCTTGTGCAAGTCTTGGCTCTTCCTCCCTAGTCCTCAGCTCTTGCAGTGTCTGAGCACCTGGCTGGGCCACAAGTCCAGTGCCCTTTCTTATGCACAGAGTCAGCTATTCGAGCTCAATCTGCAGCTGTCACTGCAGCTGCACCACCAGCTCCTGCATTGAATGGATTCCTCTTCATCCTTGCATCTGGAGAAGGTGTCATGTCCTAAAGCTCTTCTGCTTTTCTGTCCAGGTTAGGTACTGTAAATAGGCTGTGATTGCAGACGCTTGTGTTAATTGGCTGCAGGTTACTGTAGTGCCCACTGCTGGGAGAAGTGGCAGATGGAAATTCAGCCTGTTTGACTCTTGGTTTAGGAGTCAGCCATCGACTACTTTCTTCCTTCTCTTCTAGTTGTAATGACTTTATAAAACTATATGGCTTTATAAGTGAATAAGGATGAGTGGGATATTTCCTGACCATTGCAAGGAAATTAGCTCAGGGAAAGACAAACTGATTTCTGGGAATGCTGTGATACTGGGAAGGTGGAGTGCAGATCTCTTCCATTCCTTTAGAAAACATCAATATTATGTTGATCAGGGAAATGGAACTGCAGTTTGGTGAAGCTTGGTATGAAGCAGGTGTCAGACAGCAGGAGCTCAGTGAAGGTCACTGGTGACTCTTCAGGTAGTTAGAGCTCTTCTAGGGGTCTGATCTGTATTTGCCCAAGCATTGTCCTTATGGCACTGGATCACTGGTTTGCTCTTTGCTAGTCTATAGATCCCAGCCTCTGGCAGATGAGGTGCATCTGTTTTGAAGAAGTCACTAAACTGTCTTGCAAATCCTGTGCTGCTCGTAGGTCAACAGTGAGTGCTGCTCAGGGTGCTGGGGTACAGTGTAGATCATCAGTCATGAGCTGGAATTTAGAACTGCAACTCAATATGACTTGCTAGTGTCATTGAAAGCTTGAGCTAAAGAGCTGTGAGGATAAAGGCTTGAATTCCTTATTTAAAAAAACAAAAAATTTCCTTCTTCCTTCATGTGTAACATCCTGTCAGATGTGCATGTGGCTGTGATAACTGGTGACCCCTCTGGCTAAGTGATGGGAGAGCTGCTGAGGGGTCTTGTGCCTTAATAGCCTTTGGGTTTGGCTGGAGCTTTAGGCAGGCTCCATCCTGCACCATCTGAGGCTGAGAGATTGTATAAAATGGGGATCTCTAGGAAAACTTGGGATGTTGCACTGTTGCCTGCAGACTCACATGTAGGCTGCTGATACCTTTGGGGCACAAACACAATGTTAAATTTTTGAGCTGAAGGACAGGTCTGTCTGACTTGCTTTCTAGGTTGCTGCGTTTTACATATGGACCTTCATTTCCTCCATTCAAAATTCCCGATGAAGATGCTGGTCTGATTCCTCTTGAAATGGATAACGAGTGCGTTGCACAAACATGGTTTCGCTTTTTACATATGCTGAGGTATTGTAATTACAGCCATCCATTGCTCCTGTTCTTGCATCAGCTCTATATATTTGCATGACAAATGAAACATTTCTCTGGAGATTGCCAAGATTAAGCACCTAAATAGAATAAAATAAGAGACTTGTGCCGGTGTCATGCAGCAGCTCAGGGCAGGCCATGAGTGGTGTTGTTCAACTTTGAAGTCTGACTCTTTCAAAATGTAAACTGGTTCAGTTAACTAAAAACTGTTTTAGCTATTTGGCTTTTTGGAGGATCTGAAAAACAAGAGTTCAATAGAATTTTGTTTCTCTGAGATAACAAACAGGAAAAGCTGAACAATAAATCTGGGAGATGCATACGACTTCCATTTATTCTCCAGGTTAAATTTAACCTACAATTTATTTTTAATATGAGTGTTTATATATTTATTTCTTTTAAGAAATCTATACATTTAATTTTACCATACATGTTAATCTTTCTTAAATGCATGGCTGAACCAAGTGCTGTGTTTTGTTTTAAAGACTTTTGGACGTGGCATTACATTAATACTCTCAATGGCCAGAATATTAAAAAATTGATACAAAATACTATTTAATAGTTAAAGCTAGATAAACATTAGGCTGTTTAAAATTTACTTCTTTACTAACTAAAAAACCCTCTTTCTTCATTTGCAGTACTAATGTCACAAATACTGTACTCTTCAAATTTGAAGTTTACAAATTTGCTGTTTCAGGATTTGAGTCAGTCAGGAAAAAATGCTCAGACTTTTACAATCTACTCCCCTTTTTATCACTGTTTGACAATATTTAATTAGTTGCTTACCTTTCTAGAATAACTTAAACAATATAAGCAGCGCTTAACTGGGTTCAAAAGACCTCATAAGTAATTATTTTTGCTGCAATAATTAGTGTAACAAGTGTGTGCTCTGTTTTGTTTTATTCTACTATAATTGTTCAGTGTGTTTGGGTAACGTTCAAAATAAAGACAGTTACATACTACCAACCCAGGAAGAGAAAATTGCCTTCATGTGATGGAAGGCTAAAATGTATTGATACTGAATGCTGGTTTGTGGTGTTATTTGAATGCCTTAAACTATTGCATCTTCAAGTGTTTTTAAATCTTAACAGCTGTTCTTAAACTAACATATATTTTGATATTTTTCTGTGCAGTAATCCTGTGGATTTGAGTAACCCAGCCATTATTAGCTCTACCCCCAAATTTCAGGAGCAGTTTCTGAATGTGAGTGGGATGACTCAAGAACTGAATCAGTACCCCTGCCTTAAACATCTGCCTCAAATATTCTTTCGTGCCATGCGTGGAATCAGCTGTTTAGTGGATGCATTCCTAGGTAATGCTTTTGTCTTACCCATTGATAGCTAGGAATATTAACTTAATGATTATTTTATTCTCTTTAAATCTGTTTTCTTCATAAATACAACAATAACAATTAATCTTTTGCAAGTATATCCTGGAATTGATGAGGAGGAGACTTCAGATCACTTCTAAAAAAATCTATATAGACAACAGTAATATTAGAATACGTGAAGTTGTAGATGGCCTTAGTTTCAAATGCAAAACAAATAAATCAGAAACATAAAATAAATCAGGTATCTCTTTACCAAATAAGGCTTCTTTTCTCTTTCCATCTAATCAGCAATGCAAGTGCTATGCTTTAACATGTTGTGAGCACTCACCACTTTGTTTCTAATCTTTGTGGCAACTGCTATGTGCCTGTTTTGTAAGGTGTTGAATTCGGACTGTCATCTTTAGATCTTTGTGAAGTTCCCCTTGGTTTACAGTTAGTGGGTTACTACTACTGCTGAGTAGAAAAGTTGTGTTTCTTTGTGTCTGCTTGTAACTGAGTAGCTCTCTGGTCAGTTTTAAGTAACAGGATGGAGTTGTAAACCTGAAATGTAAAGCATTATACTTAGTATGCTTCAGACTTACTGAAAGTTCTTCAGGGAATACATGCTATTGTAAATTCAGAAGAGCTGCCTGTCTCCAGCTGCTTTTCTGCTTAAATGTGTGCAAACAAATGTCATCTGTCATAAGTGTGAGCTGATGAGAGATTGCAGGAGACTAGAGCAGATGCGTAGACAGTAATGGGAAAAAACCTGTCAGTGGAATGACACCGTCAGCCTGGAGAAGAGCAGGCTCTAGGGGCACAGAGGGCAGAGTTAGACTGGATACTGGGAAGAAATTCTTCCTTGTGGGGGTTCCTGAGGCCCTGGCACAGGTTGCCTAGAGGAGCTATGGCTGTCCCTGGATCCCTGGAAGTGTCCAAGGTCAGGTTGGACTGGACTTCGAAGAATGTGGTCTAGTGGGAGGTCTCCCTGTCTGTGGGTGGGGGTGGAATGTAGGGTCTTTAAGGTCCCTTTGAAACCAAACTATTCTGTGGCTTTATCAATCAGATACTTAAGACTTCTGAAGATGTTGTAGCAAGATAAAGCACCCAGAGTGATAATAGCCTATCTGGAGTGCAGAGATGGAGACTACAATGCATTGGGGCACAGGAGATTTCTTAGTGAAATTAAATTCAGGCTATAGGTATGGCTTGAGAGAGTGTGCTCAGGCAGACTTGAGAGCTGCAGAAAGATCTTAAGTGAAGGCTGATGGGAGAACTCATTACCTTGTGTCACAAGTTGAAGTAATACGGCAAGTGCTAAAACACTGGGTTTTATTTTGCTCCCCTGGTACCTCCATGATGTGTTTGGCAAAATAGTACATCCTCTTTTCCAGCCAAATGTACCAAAACAATAGGTTTCATAGTGCATACTCTGCCTGGGGTGTAACACTGATGATTTAGCAGGAGCAAATTGTTCTGTAGTGTGTTATGAAAAGTACTTGGGTGCTTTAATTAACATGGTAAAAAAAAATCTGTGCCAAATTCTCAAGCACACTGTGGTTTCCCACTTCATTTTTCAAGTGGGGTGCAAGGGTGTTGGAGTTCATTAAAATGGGCAAAACTGGTGTTTGTCACTTCAAGTTTTGCAGATGTTGAGTTGCTTCGGATTAGGAAGAGCTTTGTACACTATGAATTTCCTGGAGCTGGATAAAAACTGGTCTAATGTCCTGCTGCTGCCAGAAATATTATAGCTTGCTCTGTCTTCTGTACTGCTTTGGTATTTGACTGTTCAGCAGCTGATTCAGCTCAAGCCGAGCAGAAAGCTGTGTTGTGGATGGGTTTCCTCTTAATTTAGTGAGCTAAGGTGGCTTTAAGGGCCAGACATCTTAGAGATGTGTCAGAAAAAGGTGTGTGAGTAATGATTGGGAAAGAGAGGCAAAGGTGAGAGGCACCTGAATTTTGGCAGAAGTGAGCTGTGAAATTGTCTTTGGCAAGTGAACCTTGCTCCTTTCCCTCTGCCTGCTTCTAGACTGGTTCTTCCCATCTGCCATTTCCCACAGCCTTAAGGTGTGGGGTCCTTTGGTGGCTTTTAATCAATTGTTTATCTGATGTTATTACTGTTTTCATTTGCTTATGCATTTATTTCTGCTAATATTGAAATAGGGAGAGGTATTTTTGTTGTTGCTACTGCCGTTTTGGGGAACGGGGGAGACATGGCTATTGATCAAAGGCTCCTATGCTTACTAATGGCCTGTTCTGTGTGAGCCCATGGAATTCTTGCTGAAAGCCTGTTTTATTCCTGGCCTTACAGGCATTTCCCGACCCCGGTCAGACAGTGCACCACCCACACCAGTGAACAGGCTGAGCATGCCCCAAAACACTGCTACCAACACCACTCCACCCCACAACCGGAGGCATCGGGCAGTGACTGTGAACAAAGTGACGATGAAAACCAGCACTGTAAGATTTCATACTCTGTGTTTGAGTAGTTGACTCTTTGGATTGTTTCCTCAGTTAAAGGGAGTAATTTCCTTGATTCTAGAAGCTGATCTGTTCTTCTGTTCAAACAGGTAACTACTGCACATGCTTCAAAAGTGCAGCACCAACCCTCTTCTACTTCTCCACTCTCTAGCCCAAACCAGACAAGCTCTGAGCCTCGGCCACTTCCAGCTCCTCGCAGGCCAAAGGTTAACAGCATTTTGAACCTCTTTGGATCATGGCTATTTGATGCAGCATTTGTTCACTGTAAACTTCATAATGGAATCAACAGAGACAGCAGCATGACTGGTAAATATTACAAAAAATATATGTACACTTTTTTCCTTGTTTTGTTGACATTTCCTACCTGCAAGATTAACACATTCATAATCCAAAAAAAGTAAAATCTGAAGTGCTCTGTTGTAATTAATCGCTTGAGCTGAGCCAGCATCTGCTATTAGCTGAGCAGCTGTTTGGGGATTTCAAAGTTTAAAAAAAGCTCACTTTTTACTATTAAATATTCCCTTGCTCTAACAAGCATGGCACTTCCACTTATGGTACTGGGGAAAATGCTATTAAGTGAAGGAAATCATATGGTAGGAGTCCACTTCTTAGTTTGAAATCTGCTTGAGTATCTATGATTAATAGCAACTATTCATATCAACTCTTTAATATTTGAAAAAATTTCCTACATTGCTCTACATAATGCACAAAGCGGTACTTCTTGGTTTTATAGAGTGTTATGGAAACAGGAGTCCTTAAAATAGCTAGTGAAGTTGCTGCCTATCAGTTATTATTGCTGTGTGTTTCCCTTAAGGACTTGATATCTTTGTTGTCTTCAACCCTTAACTGCCAAACTTATTTTGTCTCCTCTGCTTTGCTCAGCTGCAGAGGTTAGATGTTTTGAGATATAACAGAATTAGTGCTCTGCTCTGAGGCTTTTTAGCTCTCATCTTACTTTTGATGATAATATTCAGAAAAGAATAATCTTTCTCACTCCTTGCATTTTTCCTGTTCCTTATTTATTTTGAATGTCTGCTAACTTTTCCAAGAGATCTGTTAATCAATCTATCAGAACTCAGTGGCCTAAGAAAAATAGGGGAAAGACATTTGTTATAGTAAGTTGGATGTATAGTGGGACTTGACAGCAGCAGTTAAACTGTTGATCTTCCTTGTTTATTGTATCAAATTCCTGTGTGAAAGCTTAGGATTTGGGATCTTCTAAAGGTGTTTTAGGTATGTAGCACACTGTTTTTTGAAAATGTTCTTTGTTGGTATCTGGGGTAGGAGTTTGGAATCTCTTTGTAAAAGGCCTATGACTCATGACTAGGGTAACAGCTGAGCTTAGGAGGGAGCAAGGCATCCTTTGAGGGTGTGTTTGGTTGCATATGCATTAAATGTATTACTACATTTAGTGCTTTTCAGATTGATTAGATCATTTTCATTTTGACATAACCTGTTTTTTTAACAATTTTAATGAAATGCTTAACCTGTAAAGGAAGGATGTCAGCTTAGATGGTGCTTATGCAAAAGTGTCAGCTGTAAACAAAGGTGTTGTTATGCTGGCAGAAGAAGAGAGTCATCTGAAATCCAAAGGCTTAACTTCCTTGAAGGGATTACAGGGCCTTCTGAATGTCTTAAATCACATAACATCAATCAAAAAATTGTTGTGTTACTAGTCTTACAGAGATACTTGCTGGCTTTCTGAAAACTAGAGACAGCTGTTTGGAATTGAGTTAATTCTGTTCCTCCTCTGTGCTCTTCCAAGCTGTCTGTAGCGAGACCAGTCTTTGCACCTCGCATGATCTGCTGCATATTAGCAGCAGTGGTTCTGACACAATGATGTTGGTAGACTCCCAGGAACCTGGCTGTGTCATGTCCTGCTTTTTTAGCAATTTGGAAGATGGAATTAAGTTATGGAAATTTAGTCAAGTGTCTGCTGCCCTTGAAGGGTGTTGTTACTGCTGTGTAAGGTCACTGATCATGGTAGTGCCAAGGTAGGCTGGCTGAAGGAGAGAGAACTGAGTGTGGACCCCTACTTCTGAAACGCTGTAGAGAGGCCCCAAACTCTGATTGCCTGATTTATTATTTTGCTCAGCCTCTGCATAAGGTGGGAAAATGAGCAAGACGTGTAAAGGGTCAGGCCCCTGGAATTTCTGCTGACTTGAAGCATCAGTGTCTTTTGAATGAGGTTTAAATCCACATAAAGTTTTTATTCTGGAAATCTGACCTGTGATGCCTGATGCCTCCGTGTGAAATCTTTTCCTCCTTGAAGAGCGTAAGGCAAGAGATGCTATGTTGGCTGATGAGGTGGGCCAGGAGGGGTCTGTATTAGAGTCCCCCCATCGCAGAAGTGAGGTCCATCAGTAACAATCAGCTCTGCACATTGTGCGCATCCACCTGCTCCTGCTGCCCATTGTAGATGCAGCTTGGAGGGGGAGGGCCAGCAAAGAAGGGACGGTTAGGTGCCACAGTCCTTACACTTAGGAAAGATGTCCAAAATAAATCTGATGCTTTACAGCTGCAGTTCGGCTATTCCTGTATGCCTTGGTCCATCTGCTATCCTTTGTAGCCATGACACTTCAACGACTAGCTGGAATATTCTTACCATGCCTGACACTGCTCTTGATAATCTTAGCATTAGCTTCAAGAAGCACTATTACTTTTATGGGTGCTTTAAATGTTTTCATTGGGAATTGTCTGCACTTAAAATCAGCTTTGCCATGTAGTATTGTCTTCCACTGGCCCACACACTTTTTCTTTAGGTCTGAAACTGCAGCTGTGTAAGATCTCAGCAGCTTTAAAACTTTCTAATATTTGCTTTGTTTCAATGCCGTGCAGTTAAGAATTCCTTTTCTTTTGGCCGTCTCATATGGTTTCTTTGTTTCATTACTGGCTGGAGGACTGAGGACCATTTTGCAAACGTATTACAACTTGCTCCCTGGTCCTGTAGAGACCTCTGTGTCCTGAGACGCTTCTGGAACGCTGCATTTTCTAGTGTGTGTTTCTCTCTCTTCCATTGTGTGGCAGTCTCAGTGAGAATCCCTATGATGTAATTACCAAAGAGATTAATGAGCTCAGTGCAGTGCCTTCCAGGGGCCTTGTGGCTGAGCTCCGGTCTCAAGCTCTAGATCAGAATTTAGTTTGGTTCTTTTTAACAAATCCTGCTGACACGCATGGCCAAACACATTGTTCTTGTCCCATCTTACAGTGCACCTTTTTGATGAGCTCTAGGAAATAAAGCACACTTGATCAAGGCTGATGTGAATGAGTACCCCTCTACCCTTCCTTTTTTCCTCCTGGGATCTCACCTTTTAGCACTGGAACTCTTTAACCTCCAGAAAGGAAGTAATGAAAAATGATGGGTAGAAAAAATGTCAAGCTTTTTCTAAGTCCTGAGATGAAAAACTGTCTAAATGGATAGAAGGGTAACTGAACTTGCTCTACTTGACCCTGCTTTGCAGGGGAGGGCTGACTATCTCCAGGGGCCCTTTCAGCCGCAACTCTCCTGATTCTGTCAGGTTAACTGCTGCTTCACGGATTTTCACTTTTCTGTCATTTCATGGGTGAACTTCTTGTATCAGCTCTTGATTGGAAACCTGTAGGTATTCCGCATTTGTGGTTGTTCTGGTTTTGTCTGCCTTTGGGAAGAGAGAATTGTTCTCTCTCAAGATTAGCTGGAAGTCATCTGTATACAGTTGGCTGCTGGTGGAGGTTATCACCTGGAAAGTAGTTGTCCTCTTTGCTCTTTGAGCCTTGTCCGTCAAGGTAGTGCTGTGTCATTGTTTGGATTCTGGAGCAGAGCAATGATCTTTCCATCATTGGCATGATACTTTTGGGTCTTGAGTGTCCTTATCAGGTTTTAGTTTCTGCACACAGACTTTAATGGTGTAGCTTTATGGTGGGGCAGCTGATAAATGTCGCTGTGTTGGGGTGAGAAAGTAATAATGGCCGGTTGGAAGATGCGTAGGTGGTTTGAAAGCAGTTGGGTCCTGCTGGTGTAGTTGTTAGAATTAGATGGGTGTGTGGCCTTTATGTAGCTGATAGTGTGGGATAAATAGATCCCTATGATAGATAACACCTTCATAAGAAGGTGACTACAGAGCCTCTTTGAGGTTAACTCAAGAATGACAGCTTGGGGTGTGTGTATCTGTGCCAGGGCAGGTTCAGTGGCAGGATGTGTTTCAGACAAGCTTGGCTGTGCAGTGCATGCTACTGCTACCTACTGTCCTCAGCCTCTGAGAGTGGGCAGAGGCTCACCAGCACCTTGTGCCAACATTTCAGCAACTGAATCTTCCAATCTGATGGGCTCATTCTCAATCCTTGTACCTAAAGAATGCCGGCTCTGCAGTTTATAGCAGCTGAAGGACACAGGGCTTGCTGGTATCAGCCCCGGAGCTGTTCGCTATTGGAAAGCCTTGGGGTATATCATTACCCTCACCTCTTCTGGCCCTACTGTCTTTAATGTCCCATAGAGTGTTTCTGGGGCTCTAGAAGAAAATTCTAAGCAGCCCTGTCTGGGGTCGTAGTGAGTGCTGCTGAGGGGCTTGGTTACAGGTCTGACCCTGTCTGTTCAAAGAAGTAGCTCTCCCCAGATGGTGGGTAGTACCTGGCTGCTGAAGTTCTTACTCTCTTCTTTCTCTGGGCATTGTTTGAGATGTTAATGTTTCTGGGAATGTTCTCCCTTTTGTTTTTGCTTTGGAAGATTGTTAATGAAGCTGGTGGTCAGGGGAGGCATGCTCAGGTATTCTGGTTGTTAGCAACTTGGCTTAGGGAAATAGGAGCTGTAATACCGTTGAGAACTCCTGGTTTGGAAGGAGGAGTGCTGCTGTGAGGAGATTGCAGGTAAGTAATTTTCCCCCTACAAGACATACCCCGTTTCAGAGGAGCCGTAGGATAGCCTTGTGTATGCTCCATGTGCACTGCGACGTGGGGACAGGTCGGTGAGCTGAGAAGGGTTAATACATTTTGTTAAAGAAATGGTGTATGTTGATATGAACAGCTCTAAATTTCAGTCGTATTTTGTAACTTTTTGTTCATTGTTTTGCATGGTACTTTCAAAACCATAATTTTGGACCTGTATGCCAATTTCCTATGTGTTTAACAAGCTTGCTGTATCATAAAGCTTTTAATCTATTTTTTAGAAAGCTAAAAGCTTCTTAACTTATATTACAATTTCACCATCTTAAAAGTATTTTATAACTACTGCTGTCCTTTGATTTGTTTCCATTTTATTTCTATTATCTTGCAGCATCTTTTATCCAAATTCTTCTTTCTTATAAATCTTGTAAGTAGGAACCAGTAGCTTTTCCTTAATTGCGGTCATGCTTTTCTTTTTCCATAATCCCATATTTTATTTGTAAATTCATTCTCATTGTCTCTTGTAGCTTTTGCACTTTTACTTGAAAAAGACAAGTAATTTTTTTTTTGTGTGTGTGTTTTTGAATGGGGAGGATTGTTGGCAAAAGCAAATTAATCTGCCTGAATCAGTCCCATCTTTTTTGTACTTTACTCTGTGATCATGTCATGAATTTCAGGACTTGGCACTAACCATGTTTTTTTACTTAAAGCTTATTTTACAGACCTAGTGTTTGATTTGTATGCATTGTGCATGTAGTGTTTTTTTCCAACTACAGTATATTGCTGGATAGCTTATTTAGGACAAAAATGGCTCATGGGAAGATGCATAAAGATTTGTACTTATTTTCTACTTAATGTCAATGAAAATTTATGAGGTAAACATAGGTTAAATGATAAATTTGAGAACAAAAAATTAGGAGTAAGCACTTGTCATTAAGACATTTCCTTTAAAACAAAACAAAAAAGCACCTATCTGTAAATTATCAGGTATTCCAACTGCTAAAGTGTTAACATGCCTTTGTTTGCAAGGCTGACTGTGAACCTGCTGTTCCCCAGTGTCCCAGAGCTGAGACAAGGAGAAGTTCTCTTGCTGGTAGAAACACATAGGTGTAATTATGTCAGGAGTACACATCGTCTCCTGTTTGCTTTTGTGGTTTATAAAAGTTTTGGAAATCCATCTAGTCTTAGCTAAAAACAAGAACACAATCTTTAAGATGTTAGTAATCCTAGAGCAAAGCTGTCCAAGTAAGAGGAAAAAAATTGAAAGAAAAAATCTCATTTAGTGCAGTATATATTTTGTTTCAGTAGCTATCCTGGAAGAAAGGACGTAGCCAACAGAGCAAGTGGTCTGGTATCCACACAATGCGATGTGTGAAAGGGAGACCAGAAATCTCTCCAGAAAGACATGGATTGGAGTGGTGTGGACTGGCAGAACTGGCCTGCAGAGAGGGAGCACAGAGCTGGGCAGAACCAGGTCAGGACCCTCTGAGAGGGTCATAGAGCTTCTTGTAGGAGAGAAGGAGATGGATAAGGGAGCAGGAGATGGCCAGCCCATGGTAGCTGCTGTCTGGGGACTCTCTTATTTATTAAGCAGTTTTAATGATCATGTGAGGGGAGAGGGACCAAATTAGGAGAATGGGATTCCACAACCTTCTCTTTTTCATATGGGGCATTAAAATTTTTTGATAATTTTTTTAATACGTATGTTTGTACAACAAAACTGGATGAAAGGCGCTTGGTATTCAGGGCAGCATGAGATGAGTTGGCCAGCTGGAAGCAAAGCACTTCCTTGGAGGTCAATAGTAATGGCACCGTCAAATTTTTGTTTTTTAAGAGAGCAAGGGAAGGTGGCATTTCATTTTTGTGGGGACCAGAACCAGGTGAGGCAGATTCTTGCCCTTTGAGAGAGGGTAGGAAGCTAGTATTGGATCTAAGCACTCTCTTCCCAGCAAAAAGTTGGGATAGTCGCTAGGATATGAAAGTCAGTTGTTGTCATCCTTATGAAGTAAACAAGTTAGATACACTTAAAAATACTTCCTAAACAGAGGCACTGGCTCAAATGCAGTGAACTAATAGCTTCATGTTAACTACTAAATTGGACTTGATCTTTGTGTCCAGGGTCCCATGAGCCTATTCTGTACATTATCATGCACAGTGAAACGCTGTTTTTTCTTTTCCCAGCTATAGCAACGCAGGCTAGTATGGAGTTCCGCCGGAAAGGATCCCAAATGTCCACAGACACTATGGCTTCCAACCCCATGTTTGATGCAAGTGAATTCCCAGACAACTATGAAGCAGGAAGGGCAGAGGCATGCGGGACACTGTGTAGGATATTTTGTAGCAAGAAGACTGGGGAGGAAATATTACCAGCTTACCTGTCCCGGTACTGACCTATCTTCCAGTTGCTTTATTGGTGTAACTTTATGATGCGGACTAATTCCCAGTGAATAGCATTCAGTTGTTGTCTGAATCCTGTGTTGCCAGTTTAAAAACACCTAGCTGGCCTTCAGAGGCTGGAGCTAAGTCCACCACTGTTTTCTTCTCACATTTTCATGATGCTGCTTTTCACTGGTTTTCTTCAAGTTTCACTTGAAGGAGAGTACCTTAAAGTGACTCAAGCTGGAAGGAACATTTTCTTTGGCATTTTATTGCCGCCTCTGTTTTTATTTTTGTTGAGTTTGTCACTGAATATTTGTTCAGATGGAAAAAATAAGTGTGCAGGCATAAGACTTTGTACACTTTATTAGACCGTAAAGGTTCTTGTATGTCAAATACCACATCACTGGGTTTGGTCTTTTGTAGTTGCTTTTTTTTCACCCTCTGAGTATTGAAATGCAGTAATATTCCATTATTTGAAGCAGTGTTTGAACTATCTCTGTGTTCAGTTTTATTTCTGAGAAAATGAAGCAGTATTGCTGTCATAGTATACCTTTTTCACAAATTTTTGTTATGTAAAATAGCAAATGATAGAGGCGGAGAATCAGTTTTAAATCATTAATTTAAATTATTAAATGTTAATGTTTAAATGATTAGATGTTAATTCTCTCAAACTGTTTAAGTACATTTGTCCCAGATGGCATTAAAACTTCCCAGAAGACTAAACAATTTTATTTCTTGAATGTTGTAGTACTTTTTGTATAGATAGTTCATATTTCTCTTGGCCACTCAGTGGAATTCCTCTGTGTCTGCAAGACTTTTGAAACAGTTAAGAGGGCATACATGTTCTCTAACAAGAACTTGCAAAAGAAACTAACTGCTCTAAGATTATGGGTAGCTAGGTTTCTTCCTTTGCTTTTTCATTTGAAGTGGTTATGATGGTTAAGATTGGTCTCATTTTCCAAACTGCTGATCAGTGTGTCCTGTCCTGACATCATGTCCATTGTTCTGTCCACTGCCTCCCCCAAGATTTCACAGTATTTTTCTCGTATTGGGGAGTTAAAATCAAGGTCTTGATCCCACCTTTACATGGGAAGGGAGTAGTGGAGAGCAGGTGATCCACTCTTAGTAACTGGCTGGTTGTGCTTACTCAGCTCCCAGTCTGGGTGTTGCAGCAAGTCAGAGATTTCAGTAAAACTGTGCTGCACTGGCTTTTTGTATGAAATACCTGTCATTTGTGAGGGTTTATTAAGCTGGTCAGGTGTGCTTGCCGGTGCTTAAGTAATGTAGGGGAAGATTTATATAAATGTTTCCTAGCTCTGTTTTTGAAACTTACTCTATATAGACAAGATCAAATAGCGGCTGCAGAATCATGTGGGATTCTGATGATTTTATGTGCAAATAATTAAATCTTATCTTTCTTTGTCAGATTTTACATGCTTTTGATTCAGGGTTTGCAGATAGCAGATTTCGTTTGCCACCCGGTTCTTGCCAGTGTTATTCTAAACTCTCCTCCTCTGTTCTGCTGTGACCTGAAAGGCATTGATGTTGTGGTTCCCTACTTCATTTCGGCTCTGGAGACTATTTTACCTGACAGGTAAATTGGCATTTCCATATAAACATTATCAGAGATGTTGGGAGTTGTTTGTCTTTTGTCATTCCTGTATAATTTCACCAAAGGAATTCTGTGATGTGGGGCCCACAGTGTGTGTGTATTCGATGGTGATAAGAGCAACACTGTGTAAGCTCAAATTTTCAGTTTTCTTTAAAGCAATAACAGTGCTTATTTTAAATGAAATATGTGAGTTATTAGCTACATATTCATTGATGCAAAGCAGTGCCTTAAGAATAGGAAAATATATTGAAATATGTCAAAAATACATTGAAAGCCTATTGATTTAAAAGTAAACTTTCACAAGATATTCATTAGTGGCTGTTGTTGTCAATAAGTAAGTAATCTTATGCGTCATTAAATGGAAAAGTTGATAATTTAGACTGATGAAATTGGAGTAGGTTCTTATCAGAGCTTTCTAGATTTCTGAATGTTCTGCTAACTTAGGCATTTAATAGTAGTCTCTACATGCCTTCTTCAATCTATGCTTTATGTCTTAGTATCATGCTTCATTTTGATGTTAGGCATTTAGACAAAAAGCATTATTTATCTCCTGGGCTTAAATCTGAGCAGCTGCTTCTTTTGGATAGGTCTTTAGAAAGAAACAGCTACATTGCATACTGCAAATCACTTAAGACCATTGGGTGGGTGTGTATTTGATATTAACTTAGTTACGTTTGGCTCCAGATTCTTGTGAAAAGTTGGTTAACTGTCTGATGCTTTGATTTTCAGA
The DNA here is from genome assembly GCA_013400575.1 of Peucedramus taeniatus. Taxonomy (NCBI): domain Eukaryota; kingdom Metazoa; phylum Chordata; class Aves; order Passeriformes; family Fringillidae; genus Peucedramus; species Peucedramus taeniatus. The sequence goes on from WBNO01024179.1 coordinate 34,559, forward strand.
GAACTCTCAAAGTTTAAAATCTATGTGAACCCCACAGAGCTAAGAAGAGCTTCTATTAACATCTTGCTGTCTCTGTTGCCTCTCCCTCATCATTTTGGTACAATAAAGTCTGAGGTATACATTTACCACTATGTTTTGTATTCCATTTTTCTTTCCTTTGGAGTGGGATTTGGATGGGTTGTGGGTTGTATTGGGTGTTTTATTTAGCACTGGAACTCTTCCAGTGAACATGAAACAGTAAGACTGTATTACAAGGCGTCAGTAGCAATGTTGACTTTTGAAACCCTGCTGACATGATCTTTAATTGATACTGAAATAAGTGTATTTTTTCTTCAGGTTGTCCTGGAAGGGAAATTCAGCAATGATGAAAGCTCAGCATATGATAAACCAGTAACGTTCCTGTCCTTGAAGCTGAGGCTTGTGAATATCCTTATAGGAGCTTTGCAAACAGAAACTGATCCCAACAACACTCAAATGATACTAGGTTATTTCAGCTTTTTAATTTATTAACTGTATTATAGAAATGTTTGTCTTAATCTGTTGTGGAATAGTATGGGTTATTAGTGATGTGTTGCTTTGCAAGAAGAAGGTTTAAATTCCTGGCAGGTTGTCATATGTGTGATCTCCCTCATACTATGAAAACATCTTTAAAAGCCTCACATTTTTGTTAATCTCTCTCTTTTTATGTGGAGTAGTACTTGAAAAGTAGAGGCAAAAGTAAAGCACATTCTAGCACAGAAAGTCAGTCATAACTGGAAATAGAAGTAGGTAAAAATGTCATAATTTTAGGAATGATTCCTGACTAATGGATGTCAGAGAAAACCTTAGGTTTTGGCCTAAGAAAACCTTAGCTTTTAAGCCTAAGAAACATATTGACGTACTGGTAACTGGTCGTCCAGCATTGGCAAAATACAGATGACATGTTTTTAGTGGTGTGTAAATCCTCAGACAAAATCCAAAAGTTTTGGAATAGAGTCTGGAGCTGCACTATGCACAGTTTGGCAAACTGTTCTTCAGGGTAGTGAGTGGATTAACATTATGCTGAATACTCAGAAAGGAAGCAGAAGATGAAAACTTGGATAGTGCATAATCTGTCAAGTTAAATATGTTTTCAGATAAGTACAAATGTACATGCCTATTATTCTTACTAGTCCTCTCTTATTCTTCTCTCATTAGAAGTGTTTTTTTCCAACATGATGATGTTCTTGCCCTTACCACTTTCCTTTTTGTCTGTTTAAAAAGGCAGCAGTCTTGTGGTGTGAGAGGGGTGTGTGCCTTGTTCTGGGAGGCAGATAGCTTACCTGTTTAACAGGGGAGGGCAAGAAAACTTATGCATAGTTAAGGGAAGGGAAACAAATCCAAGTCTGCAAAGACTTTTGGAAGGTTATCTTGCAATATTGTAAGCAGTTTTTTTTCTTGCAAAAGACTAGAGGGGAATAATTTGAAAGAATAATTTGTACCCAGTGCTGGTGAAGGGGTGAGGATATCTGTGATTGCTAAGTGAGACCCTCAGAGCATTGGTGTACCTGAGGTTGTCCCACCTCCAGTGCTATGTCTGACACCTCAGGGTGATGCTTTGTTAAATCCCACCCCTGTGATCCCATCTCCCTCCACACTGAGTTGGTCTGCAGCCAGCTGGGTAGCTGCTCTACCTTGAATGGCTTTTCTACTGGGAATTATTATTCCCATGCTGGTCCCTGCCAGTTCACCTGCCCTGTATTCCTCCTCTTAAGCTTCTGTTTCCATATGTGAAGTTATTTCCTGCTGCCTTTAGCTGGGGGGGATTCATGAATCTCCAGTTTAGCCAGAAATTCTCACTAGTGCCACCAGAGTCTCAAAAAAAGCAGGGTTTGTTTCCATCTGCCAGTAAATGTTTGGCAGCAAGTAGTGCATTTCATAGAATCACAGAGTGGTTTGGATTGGAAAAAAAATCGTAAAGCTCATATCATTCCACGCTGCTATTCTACCATGCATTCCACCCCCATTCCCTGGGTATGGACACCTTCCACTAGACCAGATTGCTCCAAGCCCTGTCCAGCCTGGCCTTGGACCATTCCAGGGATGGGGCAGCTACAGCTTCTCTGGGCAGCCTGTGTCAGGGCCTTCCCACCTTCACAGGGAAGAATTTCTTCCCATCATCCCACCTCACCTTGCCCTCTCTCAGTGTGAAGACATTTTCCCTTGTCCTGTCATTTCCCTTCATAGAGTAAGTTGTGTTTTCCTAAATCTTCATTGATGGATGAGACAGGGGAAGAAGGCAGAAAATTTAAACTGAAGCCACCAAATTTGCCAGTGTCAGCCAGTTTCAGGTCCATGTCCTTATTGCTTTTTTCCTCATCTGGGGGTGATGCTGCCCAGCCAATAACCTGAATTTTTAAATGAGCACAGTCTGGTGTGAGACAAGGAACCACTCCAGCCCTTCTGTGAAGCCAAAATCCTTCCAAACTAAGGAATTTGACAGACGTGTCACAGAACAGTTGGGGCTGGAAGAGAGCTCTGGATATCATTCAGTCTAACTCCCTGCCAAGGCAGAGTTAGCAGGAGCAGGTGACACAGGAACCTGTCCAGGTGGGTTTTGAATGTCCTCAGAGAGGGAGACTCCATGACCTCCCTGGGCAGCCTGTTCCGGTGCTTTGCCACCCTCCATGGAAGGAAGATTTTCCTCATATTGAGGTAGAACTTCTTGTATTTTAGTTTGTGCATTACTCCCTGTCCTGTTGCCAGGTACCACTAAACAGAGTCTGGCACCATCCTCTGGACACCCACCTTGAGATATTGATATGTAATGATGAGATCCCCTCTCAGTCTTTTTTAGACTCTGTTCAAAGCATTTTTAACATAGCTGAAAGCACTCTCTGTATCAACTTTCATCTGCTTCAAATGGCTAAGCTCAAAGCAAGTCCTCTGTTTTAATAAGAGATTTTATAAAACAGAACTGCAAATGTTAGACCTTCTGTGCTGCTTGGTAACTTTTAGTAGTGACAGTCCATGGTTACCTTCTTCTGTCTGATTCTGCAGGTGCAATGTTAAATATTGTTCAGGATTCAGCACTGCTAGAAGCCATTGGCTGTCAGATGGAAACGGTGAGTTTTTTTGTTTATGAAGTTACTTCTTCAGAAAGAATGCATTCCTCACTTTACCTGCTACTGAAAGGGGCTCAGGTAGCATCTTGTGGTTTGGTCTTCTGTATCTGAGAGCATGGAGAACTCAGAAATTTTCTCATCTCTCTAAATTGCCTTTCACTTTGCAGAATGGTGGTGAAAACAACCTCTTCAAAAGCCACAGTCGCACTAACAGTGGCATTAGCACTGCAAGCGGTGGCAGCACAGAGCCCACAACACCTGACAGCGAACGGCCAGCACAGGCCCTCCTGAGGGATTATGGTAAGGATAGCTCTTTGGAAAACCCTGTCGCGGTATGCCAGGTTGATGTTTTCTGGGTTTTTCTGTTTTAGTTCTGGCTAAAGCAATTATGTGCCCAGGTGTTTGAAGCCAGGGGGATAGCCCAGCTGTGTGCTGCAAGTCTGCATTCACATGTGCCCTTCCAGTGGTTGTCTTAACCCTACTAAAGGACTCTAAACATTTTCAAAATCAGAATGTAAAAGCTTATGAAAAAGGTGTTTGCAAACTTTACTTTAACTTACATTTTCAAGACACTTAGTTTCTGTCAACAAGAATGGGATATATGTACCCCAAGTGTAAATTAATCACTTCATTAGTTTTGATAGCATTCCAAATGCTCACCTGACCTCTGCAGCACCTTTTCTTAAACCACATTTAAAGAACATTTCAGGGACTCTGGCTTTTATAGAGCAAGTAAGCAGAAGGCTTGTGATATGTCATACGCTGTAACAATAGAATTTAGTAATTAACTTTAGTTTGCTATGTCTTGTACTGTCCATTTTTGACTCTCTGTAGTAAAATCCATGTTCTAAATCTGTATGTGGTAAGCTGCCTGACTGTCATGATCCTGCAATTTCATTTGCTCCTTTGGTCTTCAGTTTAACTGATGTTGGCCAGTTAAATATGAGAACAAATCAACTTTATTATATTGTAGCCTAGACTGACAATTCTATCATCACCAACGAAAAATGTTTCGTGGTGTTTTTTTTAATCTAGTTCTGTAAATAGCCAGAGGATGAGATTATCAGAAAAGACTTCAGTATATTCTAGGGATTCATGTAAACATGTTGGTGCTTTCCCTTTTCCCAAGGATTTGCTTGTTTGAAATTATCAAAATGCTAGTTTTCTGCACACCGTTTGAATTGTGTGTTTAATTTATGTGGGTGTTCATTGACAAGTGCTTGTAAAAATACTCATTTGTAAGATTTTAAAAATCTTCTAAATATTTGAATTACAGTTTTCATACCATGACATAACTTGAAATATATTTTTGTACTCTATTCATTTTATTGGATTTTTAAAATTTCCTGTGCACAGAAGGTAAGGTTGTAGTGAGCTTATGACAAGAATTTGTGTTTCCACTGGATGCTTCAAACAAGAGAAAATTGAAAATATGATGGTCTGTTGTTACTGTTTAGCCATAGTAGACTCTTGAATCTGCGTCTGGTGTGATATTGGACATAGTTCTTGAGTGTTAAATAAGGTAATTTAAATTTTGGGAAGGATATGCCTTATCTGTCATAGTTCTCATGTCTCTTAATAACTAGTCATTGAGCAGTTTTTTATTTCTGGCATTAATTTGCATACTTCAATTTTAACAAATACAGATAGTATTTATGTTTTGTAGTATTTTGAAGTGAGAACAACTGATACTTAAAACATTTTCTATTTTTAATTTTCAGTTAAAGGTTCAAGAAAACAGAAGGTTAAAAAGAATTGTTTCTCTAGCACTGATTCTTTCATTATCTGTGTCTATTGAACTAGTGCAGCTTTTGATAAACATTAGATGTGGAAAAAATGGTTAGCTTCTGACACAGAGATCTGAAATTACATGTTCTTCTTAGTTCCTCAGTACAACTACTAATGTTTAATATACATTACCAAAGCCTGTATTTTCCAGAGACTAAAAGACATTACATGACAGACAATTTAAGTACAATAGCAAAACCTGAAGTTGGCTGTTCTGCTGCTGAAATGCAGCAGAGCTCTGGGATTATTCAAAATGTCTTTAAAAAAATTAAATTGAGCTAGCTGGTCTGAATGGGTTTGTATAATGCCTGGAGAGTACGTGAGGGAATTGGCCTGTGCAAAAGGCATCAGCCACTTTCAGGATGGTTAGGGTTTATGTCTGTATTGTGTCTGCTTTGCCTTGTGCCTGTGCTTTGCTTTTTGTCACTAACGCTTAGTTATTTTCCCTCCCTGTGGTGTGTGGTTTTGGGGTTATATCCTAGCTCTTCATACAGATACAGCTGCTGGATTGCTGATCCGCAGCATTCACCTGGTAACCCAAAGGCTCAACTCCCAGTGGAGGCAGGACATGAGTATCTCTCTGGCTGCCCTGGAGCTGCTCTCTGGACTTGCAAAGGTGAGACATGCAGCTTGTTGTGCTCTGGCCCCTTCTCACAGGGTGATTGTGGTCCTGCTTTGGGTGAAAGTCATGCCACAAAACAGATTCTGTGGCTGAGTTTGTCAGCAACTATTCTGTTTGGAAATGAAAAAGAAACAGTACTGCTGTTGTAGGTAATTTTTCTCCCAGTATAAACACAGTGTGGCTCAAAGGACACATGGCCTGTGAATGCCTTTTAGCGGAAACTTCTGTTGTACCACTTTTCCCCTTCCTTCTCTCATCTTGGAAATAGTTTTTAGAGCTTGATAAAACGTAGTGTATTGCTAATAGGAAGTGTACTTAGAGCAGCCATGACATCCTGGTGTGACAATTCAGCATTTCCTGTCATAATCCCTCAGGAACTCAACAGATCTCTTTTAATGTATGTCTCAGGCAGTTTTAAGAGCATTAAGTCAGCACTGAACCATATTGGACTGGGTGTTTATTCACTACTGCAGTAGTATGAACTGAAGAACGTATTTGAAAGTGTTCTGAAATGAATTAATGTGTATTATTGGATCTTACAGAGCACCATACAGAACCAGGGCTTTCTGCAGCTTATGTAGTTAAGCCGGAGTCTTCTTGGTTTGGTTTTTTCCTTCCAGGATTATGGGAATGTGGAAATATATTATCTTTTCAAATGTATCCCCAAGTTAATGTTAAATATTGTAGTCTTTGTATAATTCTCATTCAACTGAAGTAATTATTGCCCTGGAATATATTTCCCCTTTACAACAAAGTGGGAAAAAATAGATCACTTCTTCCTGCAGAACTACTGTGGGGACTTGTTCTGCTTGTGTCTTTGGAGGTGACATGTTCCGAAGCCTTTTTCAGGTAGGGGCTGTTCCCCTGTCCTATGTCTGTTCAGCACCAGGTTATTAGTGGGACTTTTCTAAGTCAAAAATCTTGTTTCCTGTAGAGTACTGATTCACAAACCTGCCTTTCATAAACTTATCTTGAGGGGACTCTGCTGTAGATCATGAGATTCTGAAGGATGTTCTAGGTAAATCCTGGGACTCTGAATTGTCACTCCCATTTGTGGAGTACAGCTGCCAGGCTTCAGTGCTGGCAGTAGCAAGTCCCTCTACCTTCTTGCTTGGATAAGCATGGTCAGATGCTACAGAGTAGAAAAATACATCTGTTCCTTTGCTGAGTCACAAGCCATGAATAAGAGAGAAAGTTCTTTAGCCTTACAGTGCAGATCATCATGGCTCATTGTACTGTTTCCTGACCTTCTCATCTGGAGCCTTGCTGTCTGCAGCCCTGAGCTGGGAAAGAAACAGAGAGAGGTGTTTGCAGTGAGTTTTGAGGGAGAGGTTATGGGGTTTTTATGAGTCTGGTTGTCCACAGATGGCTTTTTTGTTCCTTTTACCAGTGGTGAAAGTTACTTGAGCAGAATGAAGCCCTATGGAAGGGAGACTTGACAGTGAGTGGGTTCTTGGAGATAGGGAATGGGTTGCTAGAGCTGAAGAAGAGGCACTTGTGGGGGAAAAAATTCAGTACTGCAAATTCAGCTTACATTTGGTTTCTTACCAAGTCACACTGGTACCACTCCTGCTCTTTGAAACCAAGCCATGCAATGTGGTCACGCCTCAGTGCAGCATTTCTTTACTTTTGGTTTCAATATCCATCACTGTTAAATAATTTTACCTGCAATTTTAAGCTGTAATCAAGAAAGAACTCAACTGTTTATTGCTGTTTCTTGAAACTGCATTTAGAAATGTTTTCAAAAACTGTTTTTCTCTCTAAGATATTTGAGGAGGATTTCTCACCCTGTCACCCTTGTTGACGCAGGTGAAGGTGGTGGTCGATCCCTCGGATCAGAAGCGCGCCATCAGCTCTGTGTGCAGCTACATCGTCTACCAGTGCAGCCGCCCAGCCCCGCTGCACTCCCGGGACCTGCACTCCATGATCGTGGCAGCTTTCCAGTGCCTCTGTGTCTGGCTCACAGAGCACCCCGACATGCTGGATGAGAAGGTCAGAGTCTCCCATGGATAGATTTTGAGTGCTACATCTGAAATGCCTTTTGTGCCCAACCTGATTGTCCTCAATACTTTAATAAAACAGTGTGGTTTGCTTAGCTTTCTTAAGAATTTCGAAACCAGTTTCTGTGCTAAATACTTCTGAACTTTGATTCCCAATCTTTATTTGCCAATACAGTTTTTGGCTTAAAAATTACCTTTATAGTTATAGGAAGGTTTCAGTCTTCCTTCTTGCTTTGTGAAACTGGGAAAAGAGAGAAGAAAAGAAACCTGGAGAAAACCAAAAGAGAAATACAGAAATGAATGGGGTATCCCATAGCTACCTGCTGCAGGTAGCCATGACTCTCCTCATTTCTCAGCTCTTACCTGACTAAAGCATTTTCTAGGTTCAACAGAATTCCTTTGATGTTAATATTTTGATAATCAGAGTTTGTTTCACCAATTTTCTAGAAACTGAGCAAAGCATAGCTCAACATAAGGTAGAATTTACTTGGGAAGCTTGAGAAAATCAGGAAATAAGAGATGTTTTCAATTGCCTTCTGCCCTGCTGTTTAAGAAAAAATGAAAAAAATTGAATGTACATTTTCATTGTTAGTCTCTTTGAGAGCCAGCATAGTGATCTGTGTTTTTATAGATAATAGATATATTTGTATTATGTAATATTGTCCTGGTTTGAAAGACAGGTACCTGCCAGCAAAAGCTGGAATCTCCCTTTGAATAGAGAATGTAAACCCCCTGCCTCAGATTATTATAATTTTGCAGTTGGAGGCTCTCAGGCAGAGATTTGGGAATAGGAATAACAGTTTTTACTAGGAATATTAAACAAAAAAAAAAAAACCACGAGAAAAGACAAATGTAATAGCACCAAGAGACAAACAAAACAAAACAAACAAAACCCTAGAAAAACCCTGACAGAGTCAGGGATGTGACCTGACACCCTGGGTGTAAGGGTGTTAAAAGCAGTCCAGATGAAATCCTCCTGGAGTAGTAGATGCAGTTCTGTGGAGTGGAGATGGTCCTGTAGAAAGTCCAGTGGTGACAAGATGAGTCCAGTCTTCCTCCGGGAAGAAATCCAGTGGAAACCAAGCAGGGTCCTCTGGTGCTCCGAGTGCTCCGAGGCCCTTTCAGAACAGTGCCCTTTCGACCCCTGAACTGTCCTGTTCACTGCTGTTCCCCAGGAAAAAACCTGCTGCCCCCTTTTGTTTCAGTCAAGTACCCATAAGTACCCAGCAATTAGTTACCTAGCAAAACCACCAGGAAAAAATTCCACAAACACAAAAGAAACAGATCCAACCCCCAACAAATATTTTGTTATCTTTTTAGATAGAGAATTACATATCTTTATATGTTGTTTGTTCTGTAACATATAAATATATATATATATATATTAAAAATGAAGAAGATTGAAAACTCACAAGCAGAACTTTAAAGAAAGATGCTTTCTGCACATGCTTTGGAGTACTGGCATGGCAGTAGGTGACTGCAGTAGGATAGGTTCCCTGGATGTGGCACAGGTTGTGTTTAGTCAGTTGCATAATGCTTTATTCCATTGCACTATGTACTGGACACTGAGTAGCTCATTCCTGAGTCACAGTAGTCAGATGAGAACCTTTCCCTGCATTTGCAAATATTAAAAATGCAGCTTTCCAGGTGCCTCCTCTTAGATTTGCTTTAAATGTCACCTGCTGTATTGCTACTCTGTAAACTCCTGCTGCAATTCTTTGTGGCCAGTCTTTTCAGCTCAATGTTGGTTAATTTTGCTCTGTTAGAGAACTTTGATTTTTCTCTTCACCTTTTATTCTATATCAACAACGAATATAAGGAAGGACAAAGACCAAGACACAGAACCCTCTCTGGTTTCTGATGGTACAACCTGACCAATCATGTTCAGTTTTAATCACTTATTTATTCAGGGGAAGTTTTTCTTTGTTATTCTGTAGCTCAAGCCATGAGATCCAAACCTTTGTTGTAGCAATCTGAATATTTTCAGCGGGTGATTCTGTTCTGGACAGCACTGGTGTATCATATCTGTAGTTCTATGGAGTGTTGGCCTCTCCTGTAATAGATTTGTTGAAGCTTTTACAATATACTTCTACAATATTCTTATTTTTCTCTTGGTGAATTAGATACTGTGATGTATTTTACTAATGAAAGATGTTGGCAATTGAAAAATTTGGAAAATTATTTCTTGCCATTTTCCAGATGAGTTCATTCTTAATTTGCTTAGAACTTAAAACTTCTGCAGAGAGTCCTAGAAATGCATTTATTATCTCTTAAAGTATGTTTGCATTTTTCGGTTGCATACATAACAGTCCTCTTGGCAATTTGGTATATATGCAATGAAATACATTGTGTGTATTTATCCATTCAGAGAACTTTTTACCATTAGAATATAAGTAGATAATATAAGTACACATCTATAAACAGAAAAAATACCAGTTCTATAGCAAACGTGATCTTATTTTAACAGTGTTGGAATAATCTTCTGCCTTTAAATAAAGAGGTCATATTAAAAGCAGTGGGTTTTTTTACTTAATGATATATCACTCTTTCCCTGAGGTTTTCGATATGTAATCCAAGTGCTTCAAGGTGGTTCTTGTGTTTTAGGATTGTTTAAAAGAGGTACTGGAGATTGTGGAGCTGGGCATTTCAGGGAGTAAATCCAAAACCAGCGAACAGGAGGTCAAGTACAAAGGAGATAAGGAGCCAAACCCTGCATCCATGCGAGTGAAGGATGCTGCTGAAGCTACACTGACATGGTATGTAATTTGTCAAAATACCTTAAATGTTCAGTATTGCCTGGTCTGAGAATGTTTAATAGGGAGTTTGCAGCTGGTGGTCCCTTATGTAACAAGAGTGTTTAAGAAGTTAGGCAGAAATTCTCTATCTTTGTCCTTTGGGCAGGTCTGTGCTCTGCTTTAGATCTCTCCCCCTCCCCTTGCAGGTGTTAACATAAAACAGATCCCTCTGATCACTGTTTTCCCCTCCTGCCTCCTCTTTTCCTTGTACAGCAAAACCCAGACCCTCCTCCAGCTGTGGTGTTCTGTTCCCAGCCAGGCCTCTCTGCAGACAGCAATTCCCTCTCTCTTTCATTTACCCCAGTGATCCTGACTTCCCATTTCCTCTTCTCCTCAGCCTGACAGCATATGCTGTCCCTACTCTGGTTAGGAAACTGATAGACACTGTGTGACAGCAGGGAATGGCACGTGCAACACATGCATTCTGGAGCAGGATTGGATGGCTTCCTGCCCACAGCATTTGGTTTGATTAATATATTTGAGAGGTTCTGCTGGAGATGCAGTAACAGATAATGTGTGGGTTGGGGAAGGGAAGCACAGAGAGGAAAATTGGGATTTGCTCCAGAGAAGTTGGAAAACACTGTGTTATGGTCTGAACAGCATAGTGGCAGACAGAACAGATTGAGGTTGGGGAGGATAAATATGTTTTCAAAAGGCAATAGCTGGTTTCTTTTTTGCTCCGCTTTAGAATCCAACTGTTATAAACATTACTGTTAATAAAAACAACTGTGTGATTTCCAAGAAAAAGCAACTACTCATTGGAACTTGTGGGCAAATCCGTATTGTTGCGTGAAAGTGTTTATTTTAATTTAGAGAAATGGTTTTCACAGTAAAGTGGAAAAGTGTTTGGGGAGGGCAATCAATAGACTTACTTTTGCTCTTACTTTTGTTGGTGTTAAGGGTAAAGTCCTGACTTAGATCATGTGAACTTCAGTCTGACACTGGACAACTCTCTTTATTGGTTCCTGCCATAGAAATTTTCAATTTCTAGTAGTGTTAGTGAGACCCTGTACAACTTCAAATTATTTTAAATTATGCTTCTAGGGGCCTTCTAAGGCTGTGGCTCCAAGGAGGTGGGCACTGCTGGACCCCACCTGGAGGCTTTCCTCCAGGGAAGATTACCATCTGTGATAGTTGTGCTTGTGTGATCCTGGACCTTTTAGGGTGCCAGCCCCTTAAAGGGTTTTAAGTTACTGTAATCTGTACTTGAAGAAAGAATTACAGAATTACAGAATTTCTAGGTTGGAAGAGACCTTTAAGATCATCAAGTCCAACCCATGTTCTGACACCTCAACTAGATCATGGCACCAAGTGCCAGATCCAGTCTTTTTTTAAACACATCGAGGGATGGTGACTCCACCACCTCCCTGGGTAGATGATTCCAGTATTTGACCACTCTTTCTGTGAAAAACTTCCTCCTTAATTCTAGCCTGTATCTCCCTTGGCGCAGCTTGAGACTGTGTCCTCTTGTTCTGTCTGTTGTTGCCCAAAGAAAGAGACCGACCCCCAGCTCACCACAGCCACCCTTCAGGAAGTTGAAGAGAGTGATAAGGTCACCTCTGAGTCTCCTTTTCTCCAGGCTGAACAACCCCAGCTCCCTCAGTCGTTCTTCATACAGCTTGTGCTCCAAGTCCCTCTCCAGCCTCATTGCTCTCCTTTGGACGCACTCAAGCATCTCAACGTCCCTCCTAGACTGAGGGGCCCAGAATTGGACACAATACTCAAGGTGTGGCCTCACCAGTGCCGAGTACAGGGGAAAGAATGACCTCTCTGCTCCTGCTGGCCACACTATTCCTGATACTAGCCAGGATGCCATTGGCCTTCTTGGCCACCTGGGCACACTGCTGGCTCATGTTCATGTTCAAAGGTGGTTTGAACTACTGCACTGCCATGTCTGTCCTGATTGTTGATATGAAAGGGCTAAAGTATGGATAGTTGGAGAAAACATGTCTTTAAAATGAACATAAAGCTATGGAAGGTAAAGATTTTCATGCTTTAAAGAATGTCTTAATATCTTTATAACCCAGCTTTAAAGAAGCTCATTCTATAGGTAGAGTACCCTTCTTTGTAGATTTTCATGCATGTTTTTCTGAAGGTGCTGGTTATCTTAAAACAACCTGATGGGTGAGGGCAGATGTGCCCTGATAGTGTAACTGCTAGGTCAAGATACAGATGAAGAATGTGAGTGAAAGTTAAAGTTTATACTTGGATGGAACAGTTCACTTAATCTGACAGAACTCTCAACTTTTTTCTCACTTGCAGCATTATGCAGTTACTTGGAGCATTTCCTTCTCCCAGTGGTCCTGCTTCTCCTTGCAGCTTGGTGAATGAAACCACATTAATTAAATATTCCCGTCTCCCTACCATAAACAAGCATAGCTTCCGTTACTTTGTTCTGGATAACAGTGTCATCCTGGCCATGTTGGAGCAGCCTCTAGGGAATGAACAGAGTAAGTTCAGATTTTCCATTTCCTTCTTTCTTAGGCTAAAACTTTCTGTACAGAGCTGCAAAACAAAGGTACTTCATCAAGTGTCTCTCTCACATTTCAGGGGCTTTCCTGTCTGTGGGTGGGCACACAGAGCAGAGTGTTGCTCTGGGATGAAGTGGTGGAAATAACTTTAATGCCAGTGGTAATCAAACATGCACAAGCCTACCCAAATTGTTCATCCAGTTGTCCAAGTCTTTCAACCAGTTAGATCATATACTTGCTGCTGACTGCCATTGAAATAATGGGTGATGGATAAAAGCAATAGCAAAAGCAATGTTTTGAAATATCCTTGTTCATACAGGAATAAAAATCTAAAGAGTATAGGAGACTTCATAGAGATAAGTGCTTAACATATGGTTTGTATGTCTCCTTTATGCTTGCACCATTGCTACTGCTTGCTTTAGGCCTCCTATTACTGCATATTTCTATGGGTGCTTTCAGCTCAGGTAGTTTTAGTTGCTTAGGAGCTGTTACAACTTTCCCATGTCTGATCCTGTTCTGTCAATGACACCTGTAAAGGAGATTTGTCACAGGGTGTTGCCTTTCACAGCTGAGTCTTAACTCATTTCAGCCTCATAGACTTTGACCATCAGGAACTTCTATTACAAAAATCTGGTATTAAATGATACTTTGAACAGAATAACTGATATGTCTTCACATGTCATGGTGTTACCTAGTAGAACAGATGAAAATTCTTTAGCATGTTGCCTCAGTTGCCTCAGTTAAAGACTAACTTATGTTAAAGCTGATGTACTGTCCCCAATACATTTTCCTCATCTTTAGATAGGATGAAGCCTAAAAACTAATCTTGAAAGCAGATATTGCACAGAACTGCATGAACTAGTGCTGAGAAGTTGAGTTGTGGTTCAGAGCGCTCTGACCATGTTGAGAATCACTGAACAGATCTTGCAGGAAGTGACAATGCTGGGAGCCATTGCCACATATCCACCCCCAGTCTGTATTGGAGCAAGTGTGTTCCTGACTGGAGTGGATTAGAGCGTTCTAGAATGGCCTAAGCAATTCTCATCCTTGCTCTGCCTCTGCTAAATGTGTTACTGTGGAATCCTGCAAAGCTGTTGGAGTCAAAAGTTAGATTATCTTTTCTTGCTGTGTATAACTTGCTTACAAATCCCCTTTGAAATACAAGATTAATTGCAATAATGCACAAGTACATCAGGCCAGTTCTGAGGCAGATCACAGAAGTGAGTGACTGAGGAGCTGGTTTGGGTTCTCTGTGGGTATGTGCGCTTATGTACAGGGTGTGCATAGGCTGTGCTGCACCTTGAACTCCCCAGGGAATTCTGGGGAAGGAATAGAGTTCTGCTAGGGAATAGAGTTCTGCTAGTAACCTGATGGTGCCAGTGTGTGGTTTATTTGCACAAAAGATAAATGCAAATACCTTTAAGAAGAAAAGCTTATGATGAAGTATGATTATCTCATCTAAGGCGACTAATATCAGTGGCCTTTTAAATATTGAAGACTGAAATCCCTGCAATGTTAAAACCATCATTGTGCCAGTAGAAAGGCACTTCAGAACTCTGTAGTCTGACCTCCTGCTGTAGACAAGGCCAGCACTGGATTTGCACCAGGATAACACAACCTGGTGTTGCCTATGTGGGTCTTGCAAACCTGAGAGGACAACTTCTCTGTGTCCCTATTCTTGTGGGGAAAAATTTTCCATGGTGTGGATTCAGAGTCTTCTGAGTCTTTGTTTAGCCATTTTGTCCTTCCACTGTTCCTACTGCTGCTGTTTGTGAGGAACTTTTACAGAAGGTCATGGAAGCATCAAGGAAACGGTGTCTCCATATGGTCATTGTCTCACCTAAACAGGCAGTGACTGGACAATCTTCTTTGATTTCCTTGAAGGCATTTGGAGAAATTGCGATCTGCATGAATTTGGATGAAAGTTGCTTTTAATGATGAAACTGAGCTGGCAAGTACTGAACTGACATAGTAGACTAGCACTAGCTGCTACAGAGAGATTAGCTTGATTCTCACCAGGAGTTTTCTTCAGGGTCAGGGAGGAGTTAACCATGAAAGCAAAACCCCTGCTGTCATGCCTGCATTTTCTTCCTGTTGAATGATTACACAGTGAACATATATATGATGATGTCTTATTCTCTTTACCCATGTGCTTTGCAGATGACTCTTTCCCCTCTGTCACGGTTTTGATCCGTGGGACATCTGGAAGATTTGCATGGGCCCAGCAACTCTGTCTTTTACCAAGAGGAGCTAAAGCAAATCAAAAGGTCTCTATCAAAGCCTGTAAATAAATCTTTAACTTAGAGATGTTCAGCAGAAATTCTTCTAATATGAGACAGCCCCCCAGAGCTGGTGAATATACATTAAGGCTGAGCCATGGGGCCTTTAGCTGTAGGTAATGTGCCACATCTCTGGTGACTCTTTACCACTTGTGATTAATATTAACTGTAGGCTGTTGCTGTTGCATTGCTGTTGCTTTCTCGACCTGCAGACTTGCTTAAGGGAGGGAGAGTTCTCTTTTTTTTTCTTTTTTTCTGAAAGCATCTTCTGAAGTGATGGGATAAAGTACAGTGTATGTAGTGTGTAGGCGGGGCTAGTTTTCATTTGTCAGGCAAAGCCCTTGCAGCAGAGAGAGTGAAGTCTGGAGGTGTAGAATGTGGTGCTGCAGAGAGAAAAGGTCTTTAAGCTACAAAGCCTGATGTTGCAAAGGTGGCTGTAAACCTGCTGTGAAATAAATTATCTAGATGAACTCTGGAACAGCTCTGGAGAGGGAATGGTGGAGGATAAATACTTCAGTCTTATTTTACAGTAAAATTTCTTACTGCAGTTGTCCAATGGAGCATGTACTCTTGTCATGAAAATCTTTGCTGGGAACTTTTCCAAATCTTTAAACTCTTCTCATGACCCTCAGTAAAAGAAAGGTACTAAGGTAGCTGAAATAAGAGCTTGTCAGTCTCAGCTGGCATGTTCACATTTAGATGAATGTGGTCTCTGCGAAGCAGCCTTTGGGAAGACCATCCAGGATGTGTTTGGAGCTCTGGTATCTCTGGAGCTGAGACCCTTGGCTAAGTAATCTCAGTCCAGGTGTGCTACCTCCTACACTAAAGGGCAAGCCATGATCTGACTGCTGACCTCCTCACCAGGTTTAAGGGAACTTTTCCAACTTGAAGGCATTCTTTAACATAATTGTTAATGGTTTTGCCCTTTTGAAATGTAATCAGTAGTAAACTTAGAAAACAGCACTGATGATGCCATAAAGGTCTTGCTTGCTTGGAGCTGATGCACTCTAAACCTGTACCTAGATAATTTGTTGCTTTCTTTGGTAACTTGAAGTTTGGAATTACATAATGACAGTATAGAACATGATGTAGTAGCAGTGTCAAAATTGCATCATGATCCATGATGCAAGTCATTTGGCTATTCTGGCAGAGCATCTCCAGATGCTGTCATTGCTGCTGTCTGAGGCCTTGGCTTGTTGTGATCATCAGTCAGGAGGGTTGAAATGGAGCTTCTCAAATACTTGACAGCTTTCTCTGAATACAGTTAGAATGGGCTAGAAATAAGATGTTGCTATATAAACTTGCCATTTTTTTGGGTTTGCAACTGTTTACAGGCTAGATGCTTAGCAGGGTTCATAGATTTCAAAATCGACAGTTGTGTCTTTTTAAAATTTACAGTCACACTTTTAATACAAATCTATTAGTTTAGAGTTTTTATTGTTTTTAATAATGTTGCTCACTAATAGATTATTGTAGTTTTGGTGGGGAGGGAAAATGTTTTTCATCTGTTATAATATTGTCTAGTGATGCAATACCTTGAATGTAAAAACAGCCTTTTTTTGTCAGACATTTGTACCAGAACCTCGACCAGCTCCTAAAAATGATGTTGGGTTGAAACACAGTGTGAAACAACGCCCTTTTCCTGAAGAAGTGGACAAGATTCCATTTGTGAAAGCTGACTTGAGCATTCCAGATTTACATGAAATCGTGAATCAGGAAGTAAGTAACTGTGTCTGACTTGATTTTGTTCTTGGGGTTTTTGTCTGTTCATGAGTTGTGCACTTATATCTTACTGTAAATAGTTTCACTCTTTGGCTTATCCAATTTCTTATTAATGGAATAATAACCTCTGCACTTCTATAACCTCTAATAAATCTGTGCACTTCTCCAGGAAGATGCCAGTGCTTTGGTTGTGTTATTTGGGAGACACTGCTCAACATGTTTTATTACTGATCCTAATATCCTGGTACTGTAGGAAACAGTGACTTGCACTTTGTTGCTTCTTCTGGGGAAATGGAAGGGTCCTTCTTGAGACCTTTCTGGGGGAAGAAGAGAGTGCATGTCTCATATTTTAAAGTTTCACAGGATCTAATTTGCTTTAGTTTCTGTCCTCTTGAATAGGAGAAGACATAGCTGATACTGGATAATCACAGAGCTCTCCTATGCCAACAGGGTGTTTAGGTGCTCACTTTTCAGTGTTGCAAGGTCTTTTTGTAAGTGTTTTAGTAATCATTCTGATGGTGGACTGCAGCTGCTGCTGTAGAGCTTTCCTAAGTGATGGAACTGTTTTTCTTAGTGAATCTTTGTGATCTTGGTGACATCAGCAGTTCACACAATGTTTTCCAGCTCGAAGAGCGCCATGAGAAGCTGAGGAATGGCATGGCTCAGCAGATTGTCTTTGAGACTTCCATAGATCAGAGAAGTGAAGAGGAGTGGCGGAAGAAAAGCTTTCCTGATCCCATCACGGAGTGTAAGCCCCCGCCACCAGCACAGGAGTTCCAGACAGCACGTCTGTTCCTCTCTCACTTCGGGTTCCTCTCGTTAGAGGCATTGAAGGTGATCTGATAACTCCTGGTGTTGTGCAGTTCCTCCAGTTCCCATGTAGTCTGTCTTGACAAAAGGGAGAAAAAAGTTAGTGGAAGATCATATATGTACTTTCAACTACTGTTCAGCTGCAGTCTAATGAAATCAAGTGATTCCAGTATTCCAGGATTCAGAGCAATGTTGTGAAAAGCTGGGCCTCAAGTTCAAAATGCTCTGAATAGGTGTTTGTATCTTTGTTTATAGCATCACACTCAAATGTTCACACTTAAAATCATTCCACAACTTGAGTTAGGTTTTGAGGTGGTTCTTGAAGACTCTCTGAAATATAAATGCCATAGAAGTTTTGCTTCAGAGGTGGTTGTGCTGAGGTGGTTTAATCATACATAGACATTTGGTACATAATAGATGTAGCGGTTTCCTTTTAAAATTAAAATACTTATTTTTAGAGGTGATCCATATTCTTTATTTGAAATTCTGCCTCTTACCTATGGATTCTCCCTTGTATTTGTTGCTTTTCCTTCCAGAAAGCTGTCAGGAAAAGTACACTATAGAGCGTTTGCAAAAATGATGTCTGAAAGTGCTCAGTATATTACATATCACTGGTATTTAAGTTAATCTGAAACTGCACACGTAACTGTGTGCATAGCTGTGATATTTTGAAAACATCTGCTGTTTTTGTTGTGTGTTCTTCTTGAGCAAAATATTACATCTCTCACTGGCAAAGGACCACTTTTATTTGATGAGAGTGGAATGCAACGAATTGTCAACCTGTTATGCTTGCTGTTACTCATTTACAGTGACAAGATTATATCACATCAGAAATACCTGTATAATTTTGCTCTTAGAAAAGGGAAACTGTCTTTATATTTTAATGGATTGCCATTGAAGCCATAAAGACCTTTCAATTAAGAAAGATGGGTTTTTAAGCTGTTGAACTCTGTCAATTTGGCAGGAACCTACTAACAGTCGTCTACCTCCTCACCTGATTGCACTTGACTCTGCTCTTCCTGGGTTTTTTGATGACCTTGGCTACCTGGATTTGTTACCTTGTCGTCCTTTTGATACTGTTTTCATTTTCTACATGAAGGCAGGCCAGAAAACTAGCCAGGAGGTGAGTGAAGTGTACAGTGCCAACTAGTCTATATTGTCTTGTTTCTAGTAATTTCCAAGTGAGTAAAGCATCAATGCTGGTGATTAGAGTGGAGTGTCAGAACCAGTGCGAGCTACAAGTCACTGCATAGTCTCTTCATCTGTAGGTTGAAGTATGTTGCTCACACTTAGGATTATTGTAACAAATTTAATATATTTTTAAAGATAGATAAGATATATATTATAATATTAATAGTATTTTTATTATCTGTTCTGTCCTTATTGTCCTTATTTGTAGAGTTCAAAGATTCAGATCAGAAAGGCATTTCAGCTTTGTTGGCTCAGCTTGCAGGGAAGGTTGCAGTTTGTTCCAGCAATGAGCAATGTCAAGGTAGTTTGGTTTCATTCTAATGCTAAACACATGTTAAAGGAATGAAAAACTTTCTGCAAGTAAGAAAATATTAATGCGTTGTAAGTCTTTCTGCTATAATATTTAGATTCAAAGGCAATTAGGTTAATCAGGTTAATTTGTGCAAATCTAAGTTGTGACTTCTTTGTGACCTAGAAACATGCTAAGAGGGTTAATGGGCTCATTAGGAAAGGATGTTTCTCTAGTACCTTCTCATTCCATTCATAACTCTCGTAGTAAAGAGTAGAAGCGTAGCTTCTGTAATAAATCATTGTGCCAACTCCTTGTGTCACTGTGAATGCACAGTTGACAGAACGCTGCAGCACCTTCTACTTCAGTGTAGGAGACAGTTCTTGAAACCAGGATCATCTGTCTGTCTGTGAGTGTTCAGATTGTCATTCAGAATAGCCAGTGCAGAATCTTTTCATCTGCAAAGTCAGATATGAAACAAGATATGCTAGGTCAGCCTTTGAGCTGTGATGTGCACTTGCTGAACTAGGAGAATGTTTATATGCTCTTATGGAGCTCTTATGTCTTCCAGCCCACACTTACCCTGACTTTTTCTGAAGCACAGCTATGATTTCAATTTGCTCAGTAATGAGGATTAATAATGATATTTCAATGCAGTGTGTCTAGTTACTGCTGAGCACTGTACAAGGCATTAGGATGGAGTGTCAGGACTATGTGGCTACACAAAGCCTCCAAAGCTTTCCTTCCAGCACCCATCCCTGTAATTTCTGCTTTGTTGGGGCCTGTGTCCCAGTGTTTTGCACCTGCACAAGCCAAAATGATTGATGCCTCTGCCACAAAACAAATTCCTCCATAGCCCGGAAAGGATGAATGGATTGTTTGTTTCACCAACCCCAATGGTTCTGGTACCCAAATCACACATGTCCTTGTGTACTGTTTGGTGAAGGGCTTAACTCTCACTTGGTCATGAGATAAAAATTGCCTTACCCTGTGGAAACCTCCCAGATCTCTGTCAGAAGTAGAATTGAAGTTTAATATGAACAGTACAGTGTGATGCTTGATTAAAGTGCACACTCAATGCCACTGAAAATTGTTTTGGAAAATCTGTTCCATACTTTAATGTGCTGTGACACCTGCCCTTTAAATCACTCTATGTCATGTACAGGTGAGTAGTGAGGAAAATACCTTTCTCCTCAAATTTTAACTCAGGCTAATAGTGAAAACTGTCTAGAAAACCCTTGTGTTACCTTTGGTACAAATGCAGGTTCTGCACTGAGTACTCAGTGGTTTTTCTGTTGAGTCCTTGAGTCTCAAAATTACCGTTTCCAGCCATTTAATTCACTGGTTTACAGGCTTTAAAAATGCTGGCAGAAAGTCAAGTTGGTTGAATAGGACAAGGCCAAGCAGGGTAGGGGGATGCTGAGGAGCAGGAGTAATGTCTATGTAGAAAGTCTGGGGTTCCAGGCTTGTTCTGTAGCTATATTTGGGCGAAACTGTGTTGGTGACAAAAATTTAATTAAAAAGCTGGGGAGGAAGAGAATTGTTTCGTGCTTCTCTACCAACATGGTGCTCCTGCTGGTTTCAGATCCTGAAGAACATGGAGTCTTCCAGAATTGTTCAGCCCCACTTCCTGGAGTTCTTGCTGTCTCTTGGCTGGTCTGTTGATGTTGGGAAGCACCCTGGGTGGACTGGTCACGTCTCAACAAGCTGGTCAATCAACAGCTGCAGTGATGAAGAGGGACCTGAACAAGGTAAGACATAGTAAATGTCTTTTGTAGTAAATTAAAATGTTTAGGCTCCTTTAGAAGACAATTTTTTTGCTCCTGTATACCTATCTGAACACTGGCATGCTTTTTTTCTGTGGCTTTTTTGGAGTTGTTTTTTTTCTTGTTTGTGTGTGTGTGTGTGAAATTTTTGGTTTTGTTGTAGGTGTTGTTTTTTGTTTTGTTTTTTTGGGGTTTTTGTTTGGTTGGGTTTTTTTGATAAATGATGTTTGCTAGAAAGAAATGTGTAAATATTAAATGAAGCTTCAGGTCAGAGTGAGCAAAACTAATGTTGGCATAAGGTGTGACACCATTACAGCTGCAGGTGCTTAAGCAGCACTTGCTCTGCTGTACATTCACTGTGTCTTTGGAGTGCCCTTCACCTGTATCTGCAGCCAGCTGGAGGCTTCTCCCTTAAGTTATGGAATAAAAGTACAAACCACAGAAGGCTGGAAGTGTTTGGGAGAGGTTAGAGTACGGAGACATTGCTTTCTCTGAGCAAGTCAGGATGGGTTACAGAATGGCCAGGTCTGGATTTAATTTTGCTTTAAGGACAGGGTCAGACTGTGCTTCCTCAGAGGCAGAGCCCTCTGACCTCCCTTTGCAGCGGCTGTGTCAGAACAACTGCAGAAGGCAGGTCCCTGAATTAGCAAGGGACCTGGTTTGATGTGGACTTTTCAGCTTGAATTTTTCAGCTGTTGAATGAAAACACAGACCACTAAATAACTGAATTAATTCAATCAGCTCAGGGAAGAAGGAAACAGAAAAAGCATTCCAAAATGGAAGGGAGGAAGGGCAGGTTACTTCTAATCTGGTTCTGCTGGTGAATGGCTGGAGCACAAGTCCAATGAGGAGCAGCTGAGGAAGCTGGGAGGGCTCAGCCTGGAGAAAAGGAGGCTTAGGAGAGACGTTCTCGCTCTCTACAACTCCCTGAAAAGCATTGTAGCCAGGTCAGGGTCAGTATCCCAAGTAATGAATGACACAATGAGAGGAAACAGCCTTAGTGCAGGTTTAAGTTGGCTATTAGGAACAATTTCTTTATGGAAGGGGTCGTCAGGCACTAACACAGGCTGCCCAGGACAGTGGTGGAGTCACCATCCCTGGAGGGATTTAAAAGCTGTGCAGATGTGGGACTTGGGGACATGGGTTAGTGGTGAGTTTGGCATTGCTGAGCTAACAGTTGGGACTCAATGATCGCCAACCTCAATGATTCTGTGAGTCTAAATTAGCTTCCAGTGAGTTGTGGTTAAAATAATTTTATGGGAATATTTCCCTGCACCACCCCCAAAATCAAAGAAATTCCTAAAGAGATGGGTTCGAGTTGTGGTGCTGCTCCTTGGGAGCCTGTGCACTGGAGATGTGGGAATCTTTTCCTGATGCTAAAGAACGGCTTGGAGTCTTCAACATGTCTCTGGCCACTTCTCTGTCAGTATGCTGAATTTCACTGCTCCAGTGGCTTTGCTGAGTGAGGCAGCTATCCCAGGAACCCTAAACTGGATCAGAGAAATAATTCATTTTAAAGTCCTTGCTAGTCTTTCTGGAGGTGACATGGGGAAGGAAAAGGGGGGAGGGAAGTTCCTTCTCTGCTGTGATGGCCTGTATTGGCCAGTTGTGGTGAGGGAATCAGTAGGGGCTGAGAATGAAGACCTTTCTTGCATTGATTGGTGACAGATCTTTTTCTAACTCTGCTTGACAGAGAAAAGACTGAAGAGAGCCTGTAGAAACTGGCTTGGAATTCTAGAATAGTATCAGACTGAAGTGATAAATGTTAGAATCCTTTGGAAATGGAATGACTAACTGTATGATGTTGCTAGACTGAATGCTCAGAAATAGATAGTAGATGTATTCTTGTGGCAGATGTGCTTACTAGAGTACTAGGAAATAAAAAATCCAGTACATTGGAAATGTGTTCAAAATGAAGCCACTCCCAAACCAAAATGCCTTTTCCTTCAAGATAGTAAAAATATTTATCTGAGAAAGGTTGTTAGCCATGAGATTTGACTCCTTTCATTTTAAAATGAGATTTGCATGATTTCTTCTCATTGATTGCACCTTGTATTTGAAGGTCATTTCCAATGCAGGGTGTAGAAGTAGAGCTTCCTTCTGGCTAAACTTTCCTTTTCTGACTATTTCAGATGATCTAATTATCTCAGAAGATGTTGGGGCAAGTATCTTCAATGGGCAGAAGAAGGTGCTGTATTATGCAGATGCCCTGACAGAAATCGCCTTTGTTGTCCCATCACCAGTGGAATCCCTGAGTAAGATCTCTCTGTACATGCTCTATACAAAAATGAAACAAGCGGTTGTTTTTGTTTGAGAACTGTTTCAGAAGCAAAACCTAAATAAATTAACTAAGTAGTGTGTTTAGCAAGATCCTTGAAAGAAAGGTGTGGACGTTTAAATTACAGCATTTTAATCCTTAAACTCCTTCCAGATGTGGCATCTGTTCTGTACCTTTCTCTGAACCTCAGCAGATGTCCAGGCATGCACAACATTTTTGTTGTTGC
Organism: Peucedramus taeniatus; assembly: GCA_013400575.1. Classification (NCBI taxonomy): domain Eukaryota; kingdom Metazoa; phylum Chordata; class Aves; order Passeriformes; family Fringillidae; genus Peucedramus; species Peucedramus taeniatus. Next base: position 57,879 of record WBNO01024179.1, read on the forward strand.
CAGAGTGCTTTAGATTGGACATGTGGTTCGCCATTAACTTGTGATGCCTATTTTTTTTTTTACTTTCCTGTCAGTGATGTGCTCCTGCAGCACATACAGGAGTGTTTGCACCACTGCTAAGTAGAAAAGCAACAACTTTTGTGGCATCTTTGGCATGCTGAAAGTTGCCTGGAATAAAATATGGTCTAGCCATAGGAAGGAGGAGACTCTATTCTATAGAAAATTGCTGGGATGTGTGTAAGTCCATAGGGAGTGCTTTATTGGCAGTCTGTTTCTGGAATAACTGGCAGTTATCTCCTAACTTATCTTCCTGCTTATGAGGACTATATTGACTTGACTATACATTTATGCATGTCTAGTTTCAAAAGCCTTACATTTTTTTAGTATCAAGACCTTATATATGATGGCAGCTTAATTTTTTTGGTGGAAGAGCAGACAAAACCCACCTTTTTTCTTCTGTCTTACAGCTGATTCACTGGAAAGCAGTGTCTCTGACCAAGAAAGTGACTCCAACATGGATCTGCTGCCAGGAATATTGAAGCAGCAGCCTCTGACACTTGAACTCTTCCCCAGTCATACAGACAATCTTAATCCCTCCCAGCGGGTAAGGCAAAACTTGCATTGAAAAATGGTGCGCTTTCTTTTTTTTCTTTTTTTTCTTTTTTTTCTTTTTTTTCTTTTTTTTCTTTTTTTTCTTTTTTTTCTTTTTTTTCTTTTTTTTTTTTTTT
>WBNO01024179.1:58693-73354 GCA_013400575.1 Peucedramus taeniatus
TTTTTTCTTTTTTTCTTTTTTTCTTTTTTTCTTTTTTTCTTTTTTTCTTTTTTCCTTTTTTCTGTTTTTCTGTTTTCTGGATTTTTTTTCTTTTTTCTGTTGTTTTTTTTTTTTTCTTTTTTTCCTTTTTTTTTCTTTTTTTCTTTTTTTCTTTTTTTCCTTTCAAGAAGCATGCTGGCAATGCTCAGGATTTTTGATAGCCTATGATTTGGTTTTCTGGTGTGTAGAGCTACTTGTTCCTTGCCATTAATCTTTGCTGTCTGTTTTGGTCCTGCCAGAATTTCCCTCTCCAGCAGGAGATAGCAAGATTACATTACTTAAATATAACACTCAGACATGCTATGTGGTAATACTGTACATCCTGAAATCTTGAAATGCGTGCAGGAAAAAGTATATGCAATATTTACAGAGTAATTCAGCCTTAAATCCATGCTTGGAAGTTGAGGATAGATAGATATGAACACTTTTCCTACCTACCCAGTTACAAACAGTGTCAGTTGTATCTGAAATACCAGAAGTTGCGTTTGTACACTAACAAAGCAGAAAATCATGAACTGTTATATGTGTAAATGAAAGACTTATTACTGCTGATTACTTGTTTAGAATTCACTTCCAAATGTATATTTAATTACTCATTTAAGGTCTACAAGAACATTAAGAAAAATTTTAACTGATTCAAGGTTGATTATATATATGTTAGTTCATATTGAATACTAGTAGGTTGGCGACCCAGATTGCAGATTGTAGTTCCAGCACAGCTGCCCCTGCTCAATAGCTGGCAGAGGTTGTACCTGGTGGAGATATGAATGACTGAGGAGCAGCTGGAAAATACTTGTTGGCTGCATTATTGGATTCATGATGTTTGCAAATGCTACTCTTCCCTTATGTTCAAAACAGCTCAGTCCTACTTCTAGATCCAAGAGGATGCCTCAGGGCCGAACCATTCCACCAATGGGACCTGAAACCAAAGTGTATGTGGTCTGGGTGGAACGTTATGATGATATAGGTATGTACAACTTCTAACTGTTCACTAAAGTAACAACAGGTCAGGAACCAGAGGAAAAACCCTGGTGTTTGGGGTTTTTTTTGGTTTGGTTTTTTGGGGGGTTTTTTGTTTTGTTAGGTTTGTGGGGGTTTTTGTGGGTTTTTTTTTTGTTTGTTTGTTTTGTTTTTTGTTTTGTTTTATTGGGTTGGTTTTTTTGTTTTTTTGTTTTGTTTTGCTTTTTGGGATTTTTTGGTGGGGTTTTTGTGTGTGTGTGGTTTTTTTGTGGGTTTTTTTTGTTGGTTTGTTTGGTTGGTTTTGGTTTTTTGNTTTTTGGTTTTTTTTTTTTGGTTTGTTTGGTTGGTTTTGGTTTTTTGGGGTTTTTTTTGGTGGTTTTTTTTTTTTTTTTTTGGTTAGTTTTTTTGTTTTGGTTTGGGTTTTTTTGTTGATGTTGTTTGGGTTTTTTTTTTTATTGATTTTTTTTTGGGGGGGGGTGTTTTGGGTTTTCTTCTTTTTTTTTTAATAAGATGCTAGATCATGGAACCACAGACTGGTTTGAATTGGAGGGGACCTTAAAGCTCATCTAGCCCCAACCCTCTTCTATGTGCAGGGACACCTTCCACTAAACCAGGTTGCTCCAAGCCCCATCCAGCCTGAACCCTTCCAGAGATGGGGCAGCCACAGCTTCTCTGGGCAACCTGTGCCAGGGCCTCACCACCCTCACAATCAAAATAAGTCCTTATTAATGTCTATTAGAACACAAAGATTCTGAATCAGTTCTTCAGTATTTGAGTTGTGATCCATAGGGTGTACATGAATCAGTGGCATCTGAGGTCTGAAGTTTCCTTTAGCACTGGCAGTACCTGTGAAATGCTGTCATGAACCTTCTAAAGCTCAGCACCCAGGGAGGGTGTGTTCCCCTGCTTTTGAGTTCTCCTCGGCTGTTGTCTCCTAGGAGTGGATCTGATTTTCTTCCTTTAAAAAAATGGCTTCTGACACCTGCTGCTTCTGTGCTGGAGGGATCATCATCCTCCTTGGTGAGATGGTACCTTTGGAACTCCATATTCTCTCTACAAGAGAGGGCTCGTTTGGTCGGCACTCGGGGTGCCTGCTCCATGCTCACTTTCTGCTGTGTTGCTCAGGCAAGCTCCTGCTCCTCATGCAACTTTGTTTCTTAGTTTGGTATTTCCTCTTTGCCTCAGGGTACTGCCGCTCTGGGAGAGACCCAGCTTTGCTTATCCTGTTAGAGCCATGGCATGGCCATGGTGAGCAGCACTGAGGAATTCTTTGTCCCCAGGAGCTTCTTGTATGCTGGTTCCAAGCCATGGCCTGGCCTCAGTGCTAGGCCTGGTTCCCAGTCTGGCAGTAAGGGTGGACCTTAATTAATGCCTTAGCTCCTTCCAGAGTAAAGCAACCACAGGAATGGGAGCAACAATCAATACGAAGCTTCCTGTTAAGTGTAGATATAAATTTTCAGGAAGACCACCTTGTCCACAGCATGTCCCTCAGAGCCTTACTGAGATCAGGAGGCAGACAGCAAATTCTGCATCATCATTTCCTTGTCCAGACATTGGCCCATAGTGTGTTCCAAGCTGGTGAACATGACCCACTTCCTTCTTCACTAGAGCCTCTTCACTGCAGGGGCAACAGCTGTGCTACACAGGCATGCTTTTGCTTGACTGTTTCTTTCAGCAGCCATAGGAATCTCCCAGAGTTCTGGGCCTGAAGCTGAAAAAAATGAATTTGTGAGCCTCAGTAAGCCTGGCAGTTGGATGGAGGGGAGGGCAGCTCTTGAAAGTGACTCCTAGCCCGGAGGCTCTGCCATATGCTCCTTATGTTCTTGGCTTTCACCTTATGCTTCTGGTATATCTTTGAGTCTGGACATGAAAAGCTGTCACTTTGTAGTCAAGGTTATCACCCTGGTGCTGTCTGCCTCCCCTCTTGCTCCATCTCAGAGTGTGTCCATGACTCGCCATGATCTCCCTCTGCTTGCTCCAGCTGTTGTGTGCCCTTAGTATCCCAGCTTTGATGGCCACATCTGGGTTTGGGCCTTAGACTCCTTCTGGTGGAAGCACTGTCCTGTTGCCTGAACTATACTTTTGTAACTGTCATCATGTCTTAAACCCTGAACAAGGTATTGGGAAGTGCCAAATCCCCTTAGGGGACTCAAGTTCTTACTTTTTCCTTGTTCACATTCATTATCCAGTCTTTGTTACCAAGTGCATGGCAGCAGAGTTGTAGGTTATGGTAGAGATCCACAGAGCTTGGATTTGAGGAAGGATATCATGTTTGTGGGATCAGGGCTCAAGGGAACCAAATGTGTGAGTGATTGGCATTGTTCAGTGCTCCTCACAGTATTCTGGAGACTGATCACTTATTGGATGGGTGAAGATGCAGTGAACAATCATTTGAAAGATCTTTTTGTGGTTGAAGTAGTTCATCTCCTTCTTGCTTTCATAGTTCCTCTAGAGATTTTGACCTTTGGGTTGAGAGAATTTGAGGTTTGGGACCTCATGTGTTGAGTACAGATGGCTGAGGTGTGTATACCCTCCATGAATGCTGAAACTGGAAGCCAAAGAAAGATGCTAGCTGTGCAAGAACACTAGTGGTATAAATGCTTGAGGACTGCATGGTTTTGACTGATGATAAATAATCTTTCCTTGTACACAAAACAAAAAAAAAAAAAAACACAATTCCAAAACTGTATTAGATAAACTTTATTTGGTGCATCCTGTTCTTACAGAAAACTTCCCCCTCCCTGATCTGGTATCTGAGACTAGCACTGGTGTGGAAACCACAGCCAATAGTAGCACTTCCCTGAGGTAAGGCCACTCTTATTTTCATTATTTTTATTGGTTTCTCAGTGGACTGTTTTTTGGTTGAAAAAGTGAAAGAGCTCTTTATATCACTGCAGATAAAATATAAATTAAAGAACAGAAAATGTGCAGTTTGTGCAGTTTTATGAGTCTGTGATGAGCCTCCCTCCTGACTGGCTCCCTTGTGAGGTGGTTAATGCTGCATACACACTGTACCCTGGCAGGGCCCTCCAGTCCTGTGGGGACAGAGATCATAGGCATGGCACAACCGACAGAGCCCTTCTGAAGGTTCAGAACATGCCCCAGGATCCTGCTGCCTTAGCCATGAGGCATTTTAAAACTTTCTTTTAACACTTAAAGGGGTCATTAATTGAAGCAGTGCTTGAAAACCGATTCAACAGTTGTGTCTTTCCTTTTAAGATCTACCATTCCTGAGAAGGAAGTTCCTGTGATCTTCATCCATCCTTTAAACACTGGCTTATTCAGGATAAAACTACAAGGAGCAACTGGGAAATTCAACATGGTTATCCCACTGGTGGATGGAATGATAGTCAGTAGGAGAGCTCTTGGTAAGCTAAAGGGTTTTAGGAATGTTCATGGGTTTTTTTTTTGTTGTTGTTTTTTGTTTTTTGGTTTTTTTTTCAGTAATAATAATATATCTGCAAATATGGAATCTTTCTTTGGAAAATGTGTTAGGCATTGCTGAACAAATGAAAGCCATGCTTTTTGCAGCAGCAGTGGGAGCAGGAGCAGTAGAGGGAGCGGTAGAGGGAGCAGGTGGGCAGTGCCTGGCTGCCAGAATAGCAGGAGAGTGCGTTGGAGCTAAGAATAAGGCCTGTTTAAATAGGAGAGATCCAAAATGTGACCTGGTATTTACCAGAGAACCAAGGTGCACCAGAGGGTGCTATGGAATTTGTTACATTGCTGGCATGCTGTGTGTTCCTTCTGGTTTAGAAGCCAGACAGGGATTAAAACCACAGCAATTGAGGATTTTCTTATGTGTTCAATAAAAATACCATGCAGGTGTGTGTTAACAGGTTCCATGTGTGCCTTCTGTCTTTTCCTCTGTTCCTGGATAGATTCTTGGACCTGTCCTGGTACTGGTGCTATTTAGCTTCAGTAACTGGAAGTCCCACCCAGCAAGAGCAGTACACAGGACAGAGTAGAATGAAGTAATGAACATTAGGATACCTGTACATAACCATAAAGCTGATGTTGGAGTTGACTTTCAGATTCTGAGGCTTGTATGCATAATTCAGTGATTGGCAAATTGAAGCCTGACCTGGGCCCTTAAATAACATTTATGAATTCAGCTGATGACAGTGACTTTTTCTGAAAAACTATCAGGTATGTTTTCGTAGAGTTGGGCTTGTTTTTCTGCTGCATCAGGACTGTTAATATAGTGAAATTTTTCTTGTCTCTAAGTTCAGCAAGGTGTAGTTTGTGTGCAGTGAGGTCCTCTATATGTTTCTGTCTTTAATAAGGAGCTTTTGAAACAGCAGAGGGGGTAAGGGATACTTGCTTCCTTAGAAGCTTAGAAATTTCCTTTCAGAATAAAATAAGATAAAGTTAGCTGCCAGCTTTTGAGTGCTACTACCTTGATTCCCCACCCCCTCCTCCATCCGCATCTAGCAGTGTGAGTTACAGAGGGGTGACAAAAGTGGCAAGGCAGTGAGGGGAAGAGAAACTTGTTTGCAGCCACAACCCATTCAGGTCTTTCCTCATCTCCTTTCCAAGGGCAAGGCTCTGCAATTCCTACTGGAAAAAGGTACTGACAGGTACTTTTTTCGTTCTCAGGGCTCCCCTGGAATTACCTGGTATGACCTCAGGGTGCCCCTAAGGTCCAGGTGTGTGGCATAGCTGTAGCTGGGGCTGTGCTACTGTGACTCTTGCATTGGCTGCCCTGGATTTGCCCTCTTGTCCCAAGGGTGCTTCTTCCAAGTAGCTGCTTGGCTCTGGCAAAGCAGAGAATACTCCTCCTTCTCCTCCAGCCAGTTTAGGGTACCACTGAATGAGTCCCTTTCTTCCTTCTTTACAGTGAAGGTCTTTACAAGCCTGGGGACCATGGCTGTCTGTTATCAACTGTTCATGGAGAAAAGTTCTTCACTTGGTGGTGCTGAGCATCTCCCCTGGTTTTAGATGGGACAGAACCCAAAATTGTCTTTGCTTGGGAAGCCAGAAGAGGGATGCAGGACTGAATTTAAATTTAATTCAAATGTTTTCTTTTTCAGGTTTTCTAGTGAGACAGACAGTAATAAATATTTGTCGGCGAAAGAGGCTGGAAAGTGATTCATACAACCCCCCCCACGTCCGCCGAAAACAGAAAATAGCAGACATTGTCAATAAATACCGTAACAGGCAGCTGGAGCCAGAGTTTTATACCTCACTTTTCCAGGAGGTTGGGCTCAAGAACTGCAACCCCTAGGTCATTATCCTTCCAGGACAATTAGATAAGAGGTTGGTGGGTACACTAATGAAAACAGTTAAATAACAGCAACAAATTTTCTCAGCCCTCCGGAATTCAGGAAATCATGTTCTAGCACAAGTCAGTAGGTACCATGTGGGAGGAATGAGAAATGAATCTGAAACATTGTAGTTGGGATACTGAATTGATTCACCTACCTTCAGAAGATTACTGAATTCCAGTCTTCCTGGATGCTAGCAAAATAATCTCTTCACCCAGTCATCCTACTAATGGTGACCCAGTCACCTACTAATTAGGAACTGTGGGTGTCTTGCTGTGAGGGAAAAACAATCAAAGTAAAGCCATCTCTGCATATGAGGATGGAAATAAGAAAAACAAACCTGCCATTAGACACTTTGCTGCACCCATGTATCCAAGGGCCAGAAAGCAGGATCTTTCCTTGGAGGAGGAGTCTGTTCCAGAGCATTAACTTTTCCTGTAAGAACTTCAAAGACATTTTGAGTCCCCCTTCAGTGCTCAACAGAAGATCCTTCACTGGATGTAACCCAGCTGTACCAGAAGCCAGAGAAGGAAAATTGCTTGGAAAAAGCAGGCCCTGAAATCCAAAGCCCACATGCTGTATGTGGCCACCCCCTCCAGGGCTCTGAGTGAGTCCATCTGCATATGAGACGAACAAGATCACCTGACTTTCCAAAAAGAGTTATTATCGGATAAGAGCTTTTGATTATATAAAAGTGAGGTTATGACTTTCAGGTCTGTTGCAAAATGTCACATTTAATTTCAGTAGCTTGATTTTTATTTTTTAATTATGTTTTTAATGCAAGTACTTTATTTATTTTGAAGTGTCTGTTTCATCTCCTCACCATTTCCATAAAAAACATAAACATCACTTGCCTTCCTTCCATTGGACTGAAATCTGAGATTTTGGGGCTGCCTCCTCCCTGTTATTTATAGCATGAGCAGATTTTGCAGCTTCTACAACACTTATCAGAAGCTCCTGTTAAACAGACTAAACAACTCAAAAAGAAAATTCACAAATTCTTTTTTTCCCCATTAATTCCAATGCCATGAAAGACCCTTTGGAGTTATAATTCACACTGTTTTGAATCTCGTGTACTCACATTTGGCAGCAGCGCTTCCCTTCCACCTAGGTCAGGAGTTTTCATTTTCAGCCAGTGGCTTTGATGTGTTCAGGACTCAAATTATGTGCTGGGAAAAGATGTTTACAGCTATAGTTGGGATCTCAGAGGTGTGGTAGGTGCAGGCAGCCCTGGGAGCACCTCTGGCTCCTGGCACATCCCAGCTGGTGTTACAGCAGTGAATTGTGGCTGACACTCCTGGGGAGGTGCATTGTGACAGGAGCAGGGATCCTGATGCTTCCAGCACCAGGTAATGGAATAGGATGAGTGAGCAGGAATTTGGAGAGTTCTTCACATTATTTTCAACGTGATTTTAATAAGCTGTGCTATGCATTGCAGTAATACTTGTCAGGCATTGAATTTTGATAGTTCAGACCTACTCTTTGCAACAGTTCTGACCTGAAGCAGTCTTAATAATTTCATTACAGCTTATATACCAAGGACAGGCCTTGCTCCTGGCTTTCCATGTGGTTTTTCACAAAGAGTTAATGGAAACACAGGCCCCTAAAAATACATGTGAAAGAACTTGGAGGTGGTTAACTGAGGTGATGTGTGCTTGTTGCAGGGAACAAGTGCACTGACTTCTCAATTCAGGAGCTCTGGAATTTGATCCAGATGAATAAAAAGTGAAAAAATGAAACCACCCAAAGAAAACCCCTATAGCAGGATGTGTGTTCGCTGGCCCATACCTGTGTGCTGCCCAGGTGGCACATGGCAGGAGCTCCAGGGCAGTGTTTGGGTGCATTGGCCAAGCTGTGCAGGGAACTTGGACAGGCTCAGTCCTCTGCCAAACTCTTGCCAGGAGCAATTTAATGCACGGACGCTAAATTTACCCACACTGTGTATGATCTAATTAATGGCCAAACACACTTGAGCCCTCTGGTTTAAAAGGCACGAGCAATGCATGTGTAGCCAATAAACATCCTGAATAACCCCTGTGTCTGCACATTGATAGTGTAAAAGCAACCCCACCTACCATGACTGAGTGTTACAGTCCTGGCACATGCAGCAGAGCTGCCAGGTGTGGCTGCCAGGCAGTTGGGAACAGTCATGAATGCAGATGGGCCTTGGGGCAAACCCTGAGTGGTTTCTGGCAGGGATAGCTAAGTAGACTGCCTGAAGATCTACTTTCTTTAAGAAGACCTGTGCTTGGCTGAAGAGTTGTCTTGGGTCTATTTCCATGTTCATCTAAAGACACCCGTGGGAGCAGTAACAGCTGTGAGAGCCATGTGACTTGGCAGGAGTCTGGAAAGAAGGGAACTTGGGCACATTGTGGCCACTCCCAATGCCAGGGGATGGATCTATCATGTATCAATTGAGTTGTAGAACCAGCTGGTGAGCAGGTTACAGGTGGTGTGACCTGGCTGTAGGTTGTGGGATTGGCTCTCTGGAAAGGTGAACCTTCAGGAAAGTCACAGTTCAGTATAATAATGTGATGCAAAACTGCTGCCATCCCGGATGGTTTGGGTGCTGGTCACAGCAGTGGGCACCCTGGGTAGACAGTGCCAGTGCAGGGTGCCTGCAGGGACTGTCCCTTCTTCCCCAGGATGTGTGGAGGTCTCGGGCTTCATAACAAAATGCACCCCACCAGTCTGGGAATTACATCCATCTCCTTTCAAAGTCTGACCAAACTCCAATGGCTTTAGCTAGTCCAGGGTACTGTCTTGAGAGCTTTTCCCCTGAAGTGTCAGAGCAAATGAGGCTTATTTCCCTGGTGACTTGCAAGAGTTACCCAAGCATACAGATTTATTTTTTTTTATATTACAAACTGCTGCATAAAATTCCTGATTTGATGCTTGAGTGGCTTGGGTCAGCATCCCTGTCCATCAGAGGGGATGAGTGCTGACACCACCCCCCACACCCTGACCTGCAAGTGTTTCACTGTAATTAAACTGGGGACACTTCTCATCAAACCTTTCCATTTGGGTTCATAATTCTGTTTAAACAGAGCAGGAAGTGACCACTGTCACATTGTTAAACAGAGTGTTGAAATTACATTTTAGTACCTTAATAGAAGCTTTTAAAGAAAAGCTGTTCTTTTAAAGGTACTTTTAGGAAGGCATTAGAACCTTACAGCAAGCAGGAAGGGGGGAGGACAGTGCCTGTGGAAATTGGTGCATTTGTGGGTAGCAGTGTGCGAGGCCAGAGGGAGGAGCAGCCCTGGCTGCCCTGGGCTGTACCTGCTGGGTTCTCCATAGGTCACAGTGTTTCTTTTCACAAGGTTCTGCATGCCCAGGAAGAGGAGAAACCTAAATTTCAGCCTCACAGACAAATTTGATGCATTTTCCTGGTTGTGTAATTGAGTGATACTTTTGAAGGCAAACACAGCTCTTTTCCCCATGGATTTAGCAGGAGCAATTAGAAGTGAGAACACCAGATATCATGTGCTTCAATCATAGACAATTTGTATGAATTCCTGTATGTTGCCAAGACATGAACGTTCTGTTCTTACTGTATTTTTCTGTAAATATTCCTGGCGCTAAGTTGTAAAGTAAAGGTAAAATGTAAATATGAAGATGTGAACTATGTTCTGTTGTCTCTAGTACTTTATCTCTTATTTGTTTAGGGAAGGCACACAAAGGCTTGTTTGTATTTATGCCAATTCTTTGTCCAGGAGAAACACATCAAATACTGAATGTAACACAATTAGTCCAATAAATTTTAAAGATTCTTATCTAGTAACTTTGCACTGGTCAATTTTTAGTATTTTCCAAAACCTTTGTTGAAATTCTCCAATGGAGATATTTTCCAGGACAACAGCAGACAGAGGTATCAGGATTGCACACCCTCTGTACCTCAGTAGCTCTGGGAACAGCGAGACTCATAGGTTAGAAAATCATGTTGCATCTCAATAGTCAGGGGAGTGAAAACATTAAAGACTGGCTATTGAAGGGAGCCTGATGCTCCTGCAATGCCAGTGTTCTCCGGTCACCCCATGTGCTGCTTCCCTTCTTAGATGTGGGTCCCCTGTGGTGCAGCCACTCCGGACACCCACCCAGGACAGGGAGAAGCTGTATGCCTCAGATGCAGAGTCGGGTGAGGGTGAGGGCTCTGCTGTCTGGGCAGAGAGGGGAGAAAGGATAAGACTCCTCAGCTTTGGATTTGGAGAGGAGCTTGTGCAGCAGTGGGGTCCTGTGTCCCACAAGGGTGATGCACCCACCGAGCTATGGGGAACTAGGTGGGTTAGAGAAAGGGTTTGCTAGTGCCATCCAGCCAGATTCCCATGGACCATCTCTGAGCTCCTTAAGGAGGGGTTGAGTTCCCAGTGCGGGTTGGGGCTGCAGGACTTACATGTGTTTGTGCTTGCTGCTGTGGTGCAGGGGCTGTTTCTTTGGCAGGAGCCCTGTGCTGTCCCTGGGATTTCACCTTTGCAGCAGCTCCGGTGCTTTGCCCAAGCTGCCCAATCTGAGGACTGGAACAAAAGCCCTGAAGAGACTGGTCCAGAAACCTCAAGCTGAGATATGTGAGCATTTGTTTTCCTGCTGGCTTCATCTTCAGTAACTTCAGCTGGTGCCACCCACCCAAGCTCTCACCAAAATACTTCAGGGAAGGTTTGGTGGGCTCAGAGAGAGAGCCCTTTGGAGGTTCTCTCCCAAATTTGCCCTAAACCAGGACAGAAGGTTAAGGCATGTCCCACAGTGATCTCTGAAGAATCACAAACATGAGTTAAAAACAGTTGAGTATTTTCCTCTGCAGTCCCAAATTGCAGGGCCAGGTGTAGGAAGGACGTTCTGGGGCATCAGGTTTGGAGCCTGATGTTTTCTTTTTTCCTATTGGGGAGGGATTGATACTCCCAGCTGTTTTGGGAGGCTGGAAATCTCACCTAAGGCTTTGGATTGGAAGTGAGTCTCCATCAGCCAAGTTTTGGAACAGGTGGCGTTTGGCAGGTGGGGCCTGTGTAGGTGTACAGTGGGCAACAACTTTCCTCTCTGAGCCCAGGAACTCAAAGTGGCTCCGTGGCCTCCAGGTGCTCAGGGCAGGAGGGCCCAGCTGAAAGCAGCTCCTTGGTTTCTGTGAAAGGTTCCCCATGCCCCTCAGGTGCTCCATTCCATGTGAGTGGAGTGACCTGGCACCACCAGGTGATTGCTTCAAGAACAGGAATAATAAATTCTGGGATGAGGCAGGAGGGGCCGCAGTGTGAAGCAGCCCTGGCTGTGCCCTCTGCCACAGCCAGAAATGAGAATTAACTTCTAATTTGTTGTTGATGAAGGGGAGCTCCTCTGTGGGCATGCATCAGCTGGCAGCACCCTATGTCAAGCATGGGAGTGTAGAGGAAATGACTCCTCCCCAGTGCCCTCTATTTTCATCAGCTATTCCTATAAACCTCCTGAGGGGAAGAAGAATGGCACACCAACACCCAAGATGCCTGTTCTCACTGTAGCACAGCTGATTTTGACCACAAATGAATCCAAATTGCAGTACAGATAATTTTCCAGGGTGAAATGTAATTTAGTTACTACTTTAAACTGAGAAAATGTTTGGCTGCCTGCAGTGAACAAATGTCTGTCAGGACATGTCAGGTAAGTGGCTGAAGGTGGAACTGGGGTGAGCCATGGCTGCTGGTATCCCCAGCACACTTGCTGCAGTGATGCATGCTGGCAGGGTGTGTCCAGGCCAGGCAGGTGCTGATGTCCCTGGACCATGTCAGTGCCCCCAGTGTCCCTGGCCCACATCTGTGCTGCTGGGATGTCCCTGGTGACACTGGACTGCCTAATGGCCACATACCCCAGGGCTCTGGGGGCCACTGGGCATCCCAGGGTGTGGGTCAGGTCATCTCCATGACAACATCACAGCATCATGGAGGAAGGCAGGATGTTGCTGTGGCAACCAGGAGCATCCCAGGGGCCTCAGCCCTGGCTTTTGCCTTTTCATGCCGCTTTGGGGATCCCCCTCATGCCCAGCAGGCATGCCCTCTGGAAGCTGTGGGCAGCACCCAGGGCACAGCAGCAGCCACGGGAATTGGGTGGTGGCTCACCTGGGTGCAGTGAGATTTAAACCTGTTTTCTCCTTCCTGAAAGAGCCATGAAATTTTCTGTTATATGTATTTTTATAGATTATAATTAATGTTAATAGACAACAGATTTATTATATTTCTGCTCTACCAAAAGCACCCACCCTACACACAGGGCCCAGCTGTGCCTGGCACCCCAGCAGAGTGTGATGGGAAGGGGTGACACACTGCAGCTCTGGGCTCACACCAGGGATCCTTACAAAGGTGTTACTGGAAAGGCAGAGATGGGCCAGTACATCCCTTGCTGGCTGTCCCCAGAGCTGGTCCTGATGGGACGGGGAGATCCGTGGCCATTGGCATCCCCACCTTTGCCACCTCTAGGGGAACAGGCTGCTTTTGGGTGGTAAAGACTCCTCTCACCAGGGCAGAGCCCAGGCAGAGCAGGGGTGTCCCAGGAGGGATGGGGGTGGGGTCAACATGTGGGGCTGGTGGTCAGTGCCACAGTGGTCCTGGGCTCCGTTCCATTGTGCCCAGCCCTGTCCCCCAGCTGGGGTTTGAATTCCCCAGTGCAGGCCACCCTTGGCATGTGCCCACTGCCCACATCCCTGGGGGATTCCCACCAGGAGCTGGTGTCTGCCAGAATGTGCCCTTCTGTCATCCCAGGGTCCCACAGCCTCCCCCAACCATCCTACAGGCTCTAAGGAGCCCTGGGGGTCCCTGCCCAGCCCTCCCATTCAGTCCAGAGGGAGGGTGATCTGCTGGGATTCCCCTGGCTGAGACTCTCCTGCCCAGGCTCTGGGGTGCTGCTGGCAGAGGCTGAGGGCAGAGAGAGCCACGGGGGCCCAGGGCAGACCCTCCAACCCCATCCTGACAGAGGCATCCCCAAGCCAGCACTGGGCTACATGTTCCTCCAGGCAGGGCTGAGGGCCCAGTTCCCTCATGCTCCCACAGCAGCCCCTAACAAAGCCCGTTTGATGACATTATTAAATGATTCAGCGCATTTTCTGTCTCTTAAAGTACTTAATATACGTGCCTGTGTGAGTCATTATTATTATTATTATTATTATTATTGTTATCTAATAAAAGATTATCTGACTCACTTTAATGTTTCTTCCAATTACAAACTGAAATTGTTCCCACTCTGACCTTGCAGCTGCTGGATTTTCTAAAATTAGCCATAATGATGCATTTTACTAAGATAATTAATTAGCTAAACTGAGAAAATTGAGTAATAAAACTGTTTCACATGCTGCTGATTATCTTTTATTATGTCATCTGTACATGCAAATTAAGAAATATTGTGATTATTTTAAATACTGTTTTCATTAGCTAATTCACTCATTAGTGCAGTGACGGCTCTGTCTTTCCCAGCAGTAGGAGCCTGTAGGGACTTGCTGCTGATCAACTACAGGACTCTGCCTTTCAGGTTGAGAAAACAGAGTTACAGTCCAAATTAGGTTTATTTTGCCAATTTATTTTAATGGTGGCCATCAGAGGCGAGCAGGAGGGGGTCAGGGATGGTGGGAGACCCAGGAGCACCAAGGCCTCCTGCCGAAGGTTGTGGGGGCTCAGGTGGGGGGGAGTGTGATGTTGGGGTGCTGCCCCCCCGACTTCTCTTCCCCAGGGCCCTTCTTGTTCAGGATGTGTCCTGTGATCCCAAGCTCTGTTCCAGCCATCCAGAGCACCCAGAGCTGCTCCTGGCACCTTGTGGGAGTCCAGTTGGGTGGGCACCATTCATGGTGCTGTGCAGAAACTCTTGTTGTCAGACACTGGCCATGTGGCCACAGGGGCTCTGGGGCAGCAGCACAGGTGCAGAGGGAGCCCTGGAACCTCCCGCTTCTTCCATCAGAGATTTCCTGCTCCGAGAGCCAGGTGATTGGCAGGGGGGATGCTGAGAGCCCCCCATTGCTCCATGAGGGCTGCAAGTCATGCTGATCTGTGTGTCGGCCACAGGCAGGAGCTGCTGCACTTGGGGAGCCCAGGCCACACTCACGCCTGCCAAGAGTTCCTGGAGCTTCTTCCCAACTTCCCACTGGCTCCTGGGCAGTGGATGTTGGGGGTTTGTTGTTCCCAGCTTGGCTCTGTCACCCAGGTCCCTTCCCTGGCACAGGCACAATGGGCAGGGGGTGGATTTTGCTCCCTCCACCCTTTTGCTCATAAATACCACCTGTGGAGAATTTGGGGTGTAAGAAGGGACCACTCTCCAGGCAGATGGCTTTTCATGGCCCTGTAATATCCCAGAGGTACCGGCAGGTCTGTGTGCGACCTGACATGCATCACAAAAAAATGGTTGCTCTCGGTGGGAGACTAAGGTTACTATGAAAGCAACTGAAAGAGAGGCATGTTGG
>WBNO01024183.1:0-36982 GCA_013400575.1 Peucedramus taeniatus
AGCCTTTTTTACTGTTAAATAAAATGTATCAATTTGGTTCTTTGGCACCAACATCTAAACTTTTTTTTTTTTATCATTAAGTTTTGGGGTATATTTCAAATCTTTCTGTGTTCGATCAGTTTTATTCACAGACACTCAGTTTTCTTTGCTCTTCTGTATTAAGAATAGATCATAACAGAGCTGCTCTTGATCTGTTCATCCCCCAGCCTTGACTGACACTGGAGGTTGCCTGAACCCATGGTGATGACCATGGTAAAGCAGCTGTCCCCCTGCAGCTCATGCAAGTCCACAGTGAAGCAGAGATCCACCTGCATCCCATGGACTGCATGTTGCAGCAGGTGGAAGCTTGAAAGAAGGTATGACCCTGTGGGAAGATGGCACTGGAGCAGACTCATGGCAAGACCTGTGGACATGCCTTAGAATGTGGACATGGTTCAGTGGTAGACTTTGTAGTACTGGATTAACAGTTGGACTCAATGATCTTAAAGGTGTTTTCCAATCTAAATGATTCTATGATTATCTACAGGAGGAGAGCCATACCATCTGTTCCACTTGTCTAAATACAGGAGCTCAAGGGAACTGTACAGCTGCTCATTTATCAAATTTTATACAAGTAAGTACCTGTATAGCAAAATGTGTTGTCTGGATGAAATCTCTGTTTCCAGTTCTTGATTTTTTTTTTTTTTTCTCAAACAGCATCGACTAGTGTAAATAGCTGACCCGAGCAAGTCACACTCAAGCCACTGAGACTTTAGGGACTTATTAGTGAAAGTAGAATTAATAAACTAACAAATTCCTAGTGTGTACGCTCAAGCCAAGAACAGTACTATCTATCCCCATGACATATTTATTTTTCAGCTGGAAAATATACTCAGCAACTCCCCAATGTGCAAGAAATACTTACAATTTTCTCTTTAGACAGGAAGCAGTATTCCCTCATTTTGTCTCATCATTTCTCTCAGACTGCAAACAGCATGATGATAATGAATGACATTATTTGCACTGCAATGATTTGACTCAAGTAATGGAAGCACAGACCTTCTGAAGAAAGATGACAGCAGTGAATCTTAGATGTTACTGGGAAAACAAACAGGCAATTACTGGTATTTGACAGCTGAACTTCCCAGTTGAACAGGAAGTATGAAAGAGGAATACCTAAATCAGTCTCCTAATTATTTCGTAAGAAACCCCAAACACCACCACAAAAACAACAAACCTCCCATGATATTAAACATTTACATTTATACTGTAGGAAGAAAAATATAGAAACCAAAAGGAGAAAACTAAACTTGATAAGTTTGTAAATATAGCGGGCACTGGAAATTCACAATGAGGGGGTCCCCAGAACATGGACATCAATGTTGGAATGAGTCCAGAGTATTCACCAAGTGGATTTGTGGATCAGAGGAATGGAGCACTTCTCCTATGAGGAAAGGCTGAGAGAATTGGGATTATTCAGCATGGAAAAGAAAAGGCTTTGGGGTGACCTAATTGCAGCCTTCCAGTAACTGGAGGGATAGGGTACAGGAACAAAGGGGCAAGATTTTTATCAGGGCATATAGTGACAGGACAAGAGGCAATGGCTTCAAACTGAATGAGGAAAAAGTAAGGGTGGTGAGGCACTGTAACATGTTGCCTGAGGAAGCTGTGGATGTCCCATCCATGTCCCATCTTGGTTCAAGACCAGATTGGATGGGGCCCTGATCAACCTGATCTAGTGGAAAATTTCCTTCCATGGCAGGGGGGTTGGAAATGGGCTTCAAGGTCCCTTCCAACTCAAATCATCTATCATTCTATGATTCTATACCACCATGAGCTACAGGCAGACCTCTGCTCCCATGTCTGGAGCACATCCTCCCTCCTTCTTCACTGATCTTGGTGCATAACTTTCTCTGTCCACAATTACTTCTCAGCAACAGCACTTTTTTTTTTTTTTTTTTTTTTTTTTTTTTTTTTTTTTTTTTCTTTCTAAAATACGTTATCACAGAGGTGTAACTACTATTTGTGCTCAGCCTTGGCCACTGGCAGGTCCATCTCAGACCCAGCTGCCATTGGCTCTGTTGGACATGAAGGAAGTTTACAGCAGCTTCTGAGAGAAGCCAGCTCTGTACCCACTGCCCCCTCATTACCCTAATCTTGCCATGCAAACCCAATACAACCTATTCCAGGAGTTATCCTCATATTTTGAGCAATAAAAGAGGCTGGCACAAAGTGTAATTCTGATGTGTCAGGAAGTAAATTTCAAGAACAGGCTGGCACAGAAGGGACTTCACACATTACTTGTTCCATTCAAAGCGCTCTTACCAACACATCCTTATTTCTTTTTTCATTCTTTAGGTTCAAGAACTAACAGCTATTGAGAAAATGCAAATATCTGGAGGAAGGTGGATCAGTGGGATCACGTGACTATGGAACCCTGAAACTCATAAAAACTTGTCTATGTAAAGATTTGTATCAAGAAAAAGAGTTGGACATTTAGAATAAATGTTTATGGCCTTTCAACTTTCTTTCGGGGATTTAAATAGGAGTATTTATTATGTTATGCCTGGTTAATCGGACAAAATGCACGGTGCTCTATAATGGAACCCAGGTATATCTAGTGTTAAGTGAAAAATCAAGGAAACTTTTATCCCACAAAAGTGCAATGATTTTTCAGACATCAAATGACAGTTCATAGTGATGACTTTGTATTGGTTAAAAAAAAACCACATAAAATACAGATTTAAATGCAGAGAAAACACACTGAAATGTATACAGAAAATTAAACCAAGTTCCTGTTATCCCTCTTGCTGTCACTTTTCTTAGCAGACACAATCATAACCATTCTCCTCTCATCTTTAGAGCTGAAGAATTCAATGCAGTGTCATTTTCATTTTCTAAAAAAATTATTCTGGTCCTATCAGTCTTTAGGGATAAATTTATATGGCAGAGTCCAGGGCTAGTTTGGGTCCTGATAGCAGTATATTTGTAAAAGACCAGACTAGCAAATAGAACACATGGCAGAAAATTTATTTGTTGTTCTACATAGATATAATCCAAACTTCACACTTCTGTCTGAAATAGGAGCCAGCTGAAAACCCAAAGCAAAATTTGTGAGAAAAAGTCTAACAGCAATGAAGCTTCCACACTGATGATTTTTTATTGATTTTAGTATATAGCTATAATTTTTAAGTTTGTGTGGAAGTGAAGCCAAATTCCTCCCCAAAGAATTTAAGATTTCTTGATAGGAATTTTTTTCCCCCTTTTAAGTTTCAATTTTTTACCAAGCTGCAAAATGAGCAATTGTAGTATATGGGATATGGTACAATTGTCTAGATTTTGCTTTGTTCTGATTCTAATGTGCATATGTGCATTTGTTAAACATGAACATAGTTTGTAAGATCGTAGACCTGAACTGTACAAATACTTCTTTATGCTCTGCATGACAGGTTGTAACTTTGTGTTTGCACAGCGAAAATTCAAATAAGTTTTAATACTTATGAAGGGTTACAAAACACTAATTAATATATTAAACTGCTAGTATTTTCAGTATCAATGTTACGTAAATAAAAGAGTTAAAAATATTTTCTCTAGTACCTGAAAAAAATATTACCTGTATTTCATGTGTATTCAGCTCAGTGGATAAAAATAATCCATATCTCCTTTATAAAGCTAAGCTTATTTGAGCTGTCAGGTGAGAAAGAGAGAGAGTGGGGAAAGAAAAAGTAAAGGAATGCTACATATTGAATGTGGGCATTCTGTTTAGAAAAAATATATAACAAAAAGGGAATAGTGGGAAATGGGAAAAGAACTCCTGGGTAGCAGCTGATAAAGCAGAAAGAACAGAATCTGCTGTACCACAAATTCGCCTAATCTCATCCATGATTTTTACATTAGCCTGGCTGCAAAAGTTTGCAATACTGAAGATTTTTTCTGTAAGAACTAACCATGAAATCTACTACTTTGATTCAAAACGGAAAGAAAACTGAAGTAATGTTTATTTTTTTTTTATTCAAAATCTAGTGTATTTTTTCCTTTAGGTCATGCCCTGGTTTTCAGCTTAATGTCATGACTCCACAAGAATTCTAAAAGCACAGGGAAAAACTGAGACATTGCAATATATACCTTCCATCTTATTTATTAATATTATAGTATTGAGGGCTTACATACTTTACATTTCAAAACACTGTCCAGAGCAGAAAAAATTATTTGTAAAATAATTAATTAAATAGATTATTTTATAAACTCAACCTTATTCTCTCCATGTAGAAAACATATCAATGGACTTCACTTCAATATCATTTGCCCAAATTTTGCTTTATTTAAAATAAATGCAAAGATTTTTCAAATATTTTTCTTTATCTCCTCCTTCTGAGACTTGTCCTGCATTTGCTGAAAATGTGTGAGAGGGGATATTTCAGATTTCTATGGTTGTATTTCCATACACTGCCTAATTTTTCTCCCCATCTCTAATCCAATAACATAATCAAATTATACTTCTGAAGAAAGCAGGGAGCAGAGATAAGAGACTGAAAAGAGCTATGGAACAACTACTAACAATGTGAAATTTAAGTTATATGTGGAACATGAGGGAGATCGCTGATGTCACTGCAATGCTACTGTCATTTACATTTGAAAGGTCATTGGGATTGGGAGAAGTTTCCAATATGTGGGAGAGAGCAAATATCACTCTTATGTTCAAGAAGGACAAAAAGGAGGATCTGGGCAACTGCAGGCTACTCAACCATACCTCAGTCTTTGTGTAGATGATGGAGCAATTATTCTTAAAAAATATTTCTAGACTTATAAAGTATAAGAAATGATTAGGAATAATTAGCATGGAAGGGAAATCATGCTTAACCAATATTACAACCTTCTATAATGAGGTGGCTAGTGGTAGGTGATGGAAGAGCAATGAATGTGTTTACCTCAACTTTAATAAGGCTTTGGACGTGTTGTCCCATAACATCTTCATAGACAAGCTGATAAAGTATAGATTAGGTGAGTGCACAGTGAGGTGAATCAAAAACTGAATGAACTACCAGACCTAGAAGGTTATCAGTGGTACAGAATTCAATTGGTGGCAAGTTACCAGTTTTGCTCCTGGGGCCAGGACTGTATAACATTTTAATCAAGAACCTGTACTCTAGGACAGAGTGCACCTTCAGCAAGTTAACAGATGATACAAAACTGTGAGGGGTGACTGATACACCGGATGGCTGTGCTGCCACTCTAAGAGACCTCAACAGACTGGAGAATCAAGCCAAGAAGGATCTCATGAAGTTCAACAAGGAGAAATGCGAAGTCCTGCATCAGAAGATGGCAAACTCAGGCATCTCTGCCCACTGGGAAACAAGTGGCTAGAAAGATATACCTCAGAGAAGAACCTTCGGAGTCCAGGTGGATAGCAAGCTGTATCAGCCAGGAGTGCATCCTGGTGGCAAAGAAGGCCAGTGGCATCCTGGTCTGCATTAGGAGGAGCATCACCATTGCCAAAAAGTGAAGTGAGTCAATCTTAATGTTCTACTCAGTTCTAGATCAAATGGTCTCAAAGGATGGTTTGTTACCTCAGCCATCCTGGTATTCTGTGATTACAGATACCTGCTGTGTGTGTACTGTGGCTGGATAGAACTGATTGGGAGTTGGTATTCACTGTTTCTGTAAAAACTGCAAAGCATTTTGATAAGCAAATCTTTTTTTCCTCTCTCATTGGAAGTTTTGAGCTGCAAGATCGTGAATGAAAAACAATACAAGACCTTCCACAAAACTGACTGGAGGAAAAAATGCTCACAAAATCAACTAATTAAAAGCAATTCTCTATAAAATATTCTGCAAAATTTTCAAAGTAACACTACTTGGTTTGATTCTGAAGACTATTACAGGGAAAAAAACTAATTTTTTACATTTATTGTATGTATTAATGTTAATACATTTACACCTTTTGCATCTCATGGCTGAAAAAACACCTGCGAGCTAACATTCTATTGGTGTTATAAATTTTAAAAAGGAATAAAAAAATAATTATGCATAAGTTTTCTCTGTAATTAAGTGCTTTAAGGAAGGTTTTTCTGATCTTCTAACCTTATGTCCCCCATCCAAATATTTTAATTACAATATTTTGGAATATGCCTTCTGTAAAAAGTACAAAACCAAAACCAAAACCAAACTAACCAACATAATAACAAAACAACCTTTAACAACCCATCAGAAGACGATGGAAAAGAATAATTCTCGAAAATCACATTGTAAACTTCTTGGGACAGGAAAATTGCTGCAGTTCTTTTTCTCCCTTTTGCTCATTTTCCCATGCAGTGATCTGGAGAAAGGAGACCCCTATTATCCTGTTTTCTCCTCTGTCTTCTTCAAGAGTTGCTATGGTTACAAACTACCCAAGGAGACTGGCATTTCTGTGAACACAATCACTGTGCTTTGCAAAAAGGGAACTGAGGTCTCCCATATATTCTATCCCTCCCCATCTTCCATACCTCCTACCCGCTGCTTCTTTCAGAACTGTACCCTTTGAAAACTCTTAGGGAGGTTTGCTTAATTAGGGATGTGAAACATTTTCCAGTACCAGGCTAACAGTGATGACATTTCTCTCATGTCTAAAGACAGGATTTTGTTACTGAAAATACATGCACATAATTACGTATGAATATTAGTCCTTTGGGGTTCAAAAGACCTACTCACATAAAGTTATGTGTGAATTTTTGTTCTATTTGTCACTTACATTATATTCACCTCTCCAATAAAGATCCGTAAGATGATTCTAAAAGAGTAACTAGGACAATGTTTAATGGGGAAATTCTAGGCTTCATTTCAGTAACCATACTAATTCTTATAAGATATATGCAAATCTCTTTACCCATTTAAACATGTATTTGTTCATATGAAAGAAAAGCATTAGCATTATATTTATATATATATATATGCACATTGCTTTGAATGTTTTTTTGCTTCAACAAACAAAACCCACTTTTAATGTAATCAAACACTTGAAACCAGAATAGTCAAAACTGGAAACTCTGTGAAATATATGTGAAATATAGTACACTAGTTTCAATATCCCTTTAGGCCTAAAAACCTATTTGCACACCGCTGTTACAGTTACAAAATCTTGTGTAATTTATTTGCAGTCAGTGCAAAATTTAAAATAGTTTCTCTGCCTCAATGGCTTTCAATGTTTTTTAAATAATTATGATTTGAATTTCATAGTTCATGCCATTTGGATACTGCTGAGCTGGGCAATCTTTATAAAAAAATCATTGCAATACCATGTCCTATACTATGGTTGACTTTGGCATTAATTTACAATTTTTTCTGCTTATGATTTTCTTTTTCCCTGTGGCATTTGCCATCTTTTCAGCGCAGTAGCTTCAGGGCTTCAGTCATTGATAATCTGTTACCAGTTCTGATCAGTAGTGGGAGATGGGTTACTTCGACACAACTCCTGTGACAAATTTGTTTGAGTTTTTCGTAGTCAACTTTTAGAGGGACCTTGTTTGAGTAGTTCTACAAAAACTTTTGTATCTTGAAACCTGGTATCAATATAACCTTCTTCCACATCAAAAAAAAGTAATCTGTAGACTACACTAGCAATTCCATGTTGCATCCACTCTCAGTGGACATTGCTATCTCATGGAAAGCAAACAAAAACTACATATTGATTTCTTTTACTTATCTATAATTGTTCTTTCCTTCTATGTCATTCTGGGCTTTGGGTCTTAAAGTCATCATCCAATAAAATAAGGTTTATTTTTCTCCGCAAGCTACTCTGAAAACTCTTTTAGTGATTCTGTCTGTTAACAGGACAATTATAGAAACCTATCATTCAAGCTCAGATCTGTAACAGGCAGTCAGTCTAGGTTATCTGATCATCACGTGAGTGCTGAATCTGGCTGTTCCTGAAGAAATGGGGGATTTTCAAAACAAGAAGTTTAATAAAACTCTGCAGACTAAACTTTCTATTGAGTAAATTTTCCTGGTGTTTCTCAAGGTGGAGATGTTCCCTATTTCTTGTTGATTTTTGCCTTGTTTTCAGAAAATCGTTTGTGTATTGTTGTATAACAAGCAGAGAAGAGACAAGAATTACAGTCAGAACTAGATAACTGTGAGACAGTAAGAAATACATGAATGCATCCATATGCTGTTAGCAAGAGAGATTTCTCTGATTATTTTTAATTTTTTCTGTCAAGACTGTGGTATCTCTGAATGTATGTATGCATCTTCTGTACATTTATGAACAGAAAGAATCCCCAGATGTTCAAGGCCTGATTTAGAGGCAGCACTTGAAGATTGAACTGCAAAATCTTGTATATAGAATCAGATCACTGTTTTATAAGCCACCTTTCGTTCACCTTTCTTAGAAATATGAGTTCAAGAGTCTGATAACTGTCTAACATCTGTTGACTGAAAATTCAATTCAGGCAAGGCTGCTGATATGTTGAAATCTGGGAACTAATGCGACAACAAAAATTTGACTATCCCCTTTAGACACTTATATTAGTTTTGGAAATAAAATATGTAATTTTGCATGGAAAAAGGTCTTTATAGTTCTTTGCTGAACAAGAAAGACTTATTGCTAAATATTTGAAAAGTGCTCCCAACCAAAAGAGGAAGTTATTGATATAGCTATAGATTGCTAGACACATAGATGTGTATCTTAAAGTTTTTATAGTCATGTGCCTTAGTTTAAGACAATTCTGTGTGGCAGACTCCAAAATGAGTCACCTCCCCTTTAGTTTTAACCACTCCCCTTTCACCAATAAGGAGAGACAATGAGAGAAGATGTAAGTGAAAAAAAAAAGTTTACTAAAAAGAAAAGTAGTGACAACCATGATAACAGCAATAAACCCTACATACTAAGGTGCTGACCCACGTGTTCCCCCGGTACAAAGAAAACAAAACGGCAGAGAAGCCCCTCCTCCCAAGATGACGGCTGCCATGGCAGACCACGTAGTAGACTGGAAGACAAAGACAATAAGATGGGCAAGCCATGTTCTCCAATGCTTAGGGATAAAAAAGGAGAGCTTTTTCCTTACAATTCAGCTTCAGATCCTTGAGTTGCAACGCAGACACCTTCCCCAGGCAACCCTCTCGGGAGCCCAGAGAGAAACAAAAGAGAGCTCTGTGTGTCCATTTCCTGTTTACAAAGGGATTCCACACTTCATCCTTTCTGTGGAAAAACACAGGGAAAAACACACAAATCCTGTCCCCTGTGTTGCGGAGTCTTAAGGTGACAGTAAAGCGGACTGTGTGGATTGATGAAGTAATATGGAATACACAGGTTTGGGTTTTTTTGGTTTTTTGGTGTTTTTTTTGGGGAGGAAGGGGACACCTAGGACACCATGACTTCCTGGTTTTCTAGTTCATGTGAATTTCTGAGATGTTCTAAGGTGTCTCAAATTGCTACGCAGTTAAAATCTGTCCCGAAACAGAAAAAAAGAGTGGTTGGAATGGTATTTGGAGACTAACTGACCTCTGAATGAACTGTTGAATGCCATTATATTAAGAACTTGCATTCTTAGAAATGACTGGGTACAATTCAAGTCGACAATTCAGGAGTGCTAGAGCTTAGTTTAGATGAGTCTGGAAATCTGGCAACAGTAAACATTTTTAAGGAAGCCTATGAAAAGTATAAAATCATAGGATCGTAGAATAATAGCATCAAGGTAGAGGAAGATCTCCCAGAGCATTGAGTCACACCTTTCTCTGAACACCACCATGCCAACTAAAATGTAGCACTTAGTGCCACATCCAGTTGTTTCTCAAAGACTTCCAGGGATGGTGACTCTACTGCCTATCTGGACAGCCTGTTCCAGTGTTTAACCAATCTCTGAGTGAAGAAATTCTTCCTGAGCCTCCCATGGAGCAGCATAGGGCCATTTCCTCTTGGCATGTCACTGGCTGCCTTGGAGAAGAGGCCAACCACCAACAGGTTACAACCACTTTTCAGATAGTTGTAGAGAGTGATAAGGTTTATCCTACGGCTTCTCTTCCCCGGAATAAACAATCCCAGCTATCTAAGCTGCTCCTCATAGGATTTGTGTTTCAAATCCCTAATCAGCTTCATATGCTTCTTTGGACACATTCCAGGATCTCAATGTCTTTCTTGAATTGAGAGGCCCAGAACTGAATACAGGACTTGAAGTGTGGCCTCACCAGTGCCGAGTACAGAGGGACAATCTCTTCCCTAGCTCTGGACACACCATTTTTGATACAAGCCAGGATTCTGTTGGTACTTTCTTGGCCAGGTGGGCCCATGCTGGCTCATGTTCAGCTGGCTGTAAAACAGCACCCGCAAGTTCTTTCTTGTTGGGCAGTTTTCTAGCCACTCTGTCCCCAACCTGTAGTGCTGTGTGGAGTTACTGTGACACAAGTGCAGGACTCAGCACTTTGCCCTGTTGAAACTTGTACAACTGGCCTCACCCAACAATCCAGCCTGTCCAGATCCCTTTGCACAGCTTTTAGCAGATCAATACTCCCACCTAAGTTAGTGCTATCTGTGTGCTTACTGAGGGTGTATTTGATGCTCTTGTCCAGATCATCGATAAAGGTGTTAAAAAGGACTGACTCCAATACTGAGCCTTGGGGAACCCAGCTAGTTACTGGTTGGATCTAGCACCATTCACCACCACTCTCTGGGCCCAGTCAGTTTTTAACCCAGCAAAGAGGACACCTGTCCAAGCCACAGCTGGAGCTTCTCCATTTTTTTCCAGTCCTTGCATTAGTAATCTGTCAAAGCGTAATAGCACAGTAAGGACATATCAGACTTCTGTACCTATATAATTTTTCATAACACTAAATTTTTTATATTCTATAAAATTGTTTACATTTGTGTTGCACAGCAAATATTTCAGCAGGAAATTGTGGATATAAATAAAGGACCTTTGCTAAAGAGGCACCAAACTAATGTATATTTTGTGGCATCAATTTACTAAAAGAAAAATGGTTTAGATTTATCTTCACTTTGTAAAGAACTCAGCGGCAGAAGATGAATAAAGATTTCTGGCAGTCATTATGGAAACAAAATACCTGCTAATAAGGTGAGTAATGCATATTGAACCCAATGAAAAAGCTAAAAATTCTTATTTTGGTCTAATCAGTACTTTGGTCCATCCAGATCTGATTTTTGCTATCTATCTAACATCTATCTATCTATCTATCTATCTCTCACTGTAATATCATCAGGCTCTTCAGATTTCCATTTATAATAAAATTTGCTTTCTGAAGATATGAACTCCTACTGACTTGAATGTATGCAACACTGTTTCTTTGAGGATCTGAGGCAAAGCTTAAAACTAACTGTAGCTTGGCATGGGGTGTGGAGGCACAGAGGTCTTCCAGATAGTTGTTTCTCTGTATAGCTAAATAGAAAAAGAAAAATTAGAATGGTATTTTGTAGGCTTAAAAAACTGTTTTGATTATCCCTGTAAACCTGAAAATTTATTTATATTTTTTGTCTGTACTCCATACATATGATTTCTAGAAGGCTAAGGTATTGATGCAGTAGATCAATAACATTATATTAGCATAAAAGAACCCAGTTAGGCCTGGATTCATCCTGCCAGTTTTAGTCACAAAGCATTTAACTCATAGTTTTTGTATAGTCATCAGAGATTCTATGAATTATCAGATGTTTTTGAACATCTTTGAAGACCTTGCCCCTTTCCCCCGTCTCCCCCCCTTTCCTTCTAATTGATTAGAAAAATACCTAAAAATGAGCTGATATCGTAACTGAGCATCTAAAATCAGGACAAATAGCTACTATATGTTTAACTGTGGTTTAGGAAGTAAATGGAGACTGGGCACAATGGCTAGGAGTCCTCTGTTCTCTGCTGCAGTTTGTACAATGACAGGTTCTTAGATACTTCTAAGCACAAACTTCTGCATTCTCATGTCAAGGGACATACTCATAAAGGCATACATTTAAAAGACATGCCAACTGACTTCCCCAACAGCCATTGTAAGAGATGTTTTTGCTATTCACCCTAGGTAGCCATTTACCTTGTCTTGGCTGAAGTGAAATCAGGCCAGTGCTTTTCGTCTTCACAATTTATTTTTACGTGTGTGTGACCAGCCTGATGATTCTGACATTAGAGTCTTTGCCAACTCCCATGCAGGGGATAATCCTCCTCCTTAATTGGAACTGTTCAGTGTGACCAGCAGAGCAAGAAACTGTTGCCACTGCAAGATCACCTGCTGGCTGAAGAGGCATTTCAGGCAGCCACAGGGAGCTGGGATCTAGCCAGTTTCACTTACTAAATCTTTACTACTGCAGTAACTTATTATCTTGTCATGTACTTGACATAAAGTCTACTGAAGACCTTCAGAAGGAAATTTTGTCCCTTCCAGACTCTTAGCTCTCATATAGGATGGTGCAGAAAGAATATTTTTTAATGTAAAAGAAAAAGAATCCCTTTCTACATTAACTTTGGTAAAGTTATTACATAGTAAGATCAGTTACTAGGTTGTTCTGTTTTGTAATCAAGCTTATGTGATATATTGTAGAGAGTTTACACTGAGCCTAACTGAAATAAAAACAGTTGAAAAATTATTTCATTTTGATCAAAAACAAAAACAAAACTTGGAAATAAATAATGCCACATAATGTTTAAGTATGAAGGAATAAGATATATAAATAGATTTTCACACACAACCAAGGAGAATCAGACTTAAAATGCTTAAAAATTTAAGCCAACATGCATCAAAACCATTTTCTCATTTTCAGAAGACATGTGTGTAAAAAATCTTCATGCATGTGTAGCGGAGAATTTCAAGAATCAAGAGCAAAGTTCTGCTGAGGAAAAGATCTGCATAATGATTGCATTAGTAACAATCTCATTGGTTAAAACTCTCCTTTGCTATCCTATCTAGCCTTGACCTGAATAATATATGCAGATTTTAAACAGCTGTTTTAGCTGTTTTGCTGAATAGATCAGCCTGCAGCACAGCTAAAGCATATGATCTTGAGATGCTTTTTCAGAACAGCATCAGTCTGTCAGAGAGACTGCCAGTAAAAAAAAAAAAAAAAAGCAAACTACCCACACAATAATAGAACTTTTTTTTCCATTTCAGTGGGAATCTTTTTTTGTTGCTGCTGTTTCCAGACCTAAAGTGAACCTGATCTGTAAAGCAACTTTCTAAACAGAATAGGAAATACGGCAAGATGAAGATTTCCAACTGTAGTGATAAAACGTAATGATTTTAATTACTATTTCCTACCTGAAGTCATGTGTTCTTGGCTTACTGTAGTACTTAAAGATCTTTCTTCTCAGCACCCCTTAGGAAAAATTGCTAAAGTTTCATAAATGTTATCTTAGAATTTTTATGATTCATTTTAGTTATAATCCATATGTGGAGGTAACACCCTGGAAGTGTTGGAGACTAAATATGATTCCTCCACCTATCTAACAATAAATTTAAAGAGAAATATCAGTATTTGATAATACTTCTGTGTTTTGTGTTTATTGCAGACTACCCTGGGTTGTACTTAGACAGGAATTTTAAAAGTACATTTTCCTCAAGAATTCAATAACCTTTATCCTACTGAACTATATTAGACTAAATTATACTGGCTACCAGTGTGAGGCAGTGTCATGTGTTTATCTTAGACCCTAGTACATACAGTCTTAAATAAAGATCTTATTACCTGTAAAACTGCAGAATGGAAAAGACTTCCCTTACCCCCAAAAAATGCACAGCCTGATATTAGAGATTGATATGAGATTTGCCCATGATTTAGGATCTGGTAGAATTAGAATGTAAAACTGGAAGAATGATGGACATACCAAATGTTTAAGTTTCTGCTATAAATATAGTCCAGGTTTCTGCCAAAAAATATGGCTAGAAGTTGACCATTTCATTCCTCAAAGAAAAGATCAGTGCTGGTTTACAAATCTCACATATTCATGTTGACTTACTACTGATGGTTCCTTATGAACCTGAACTTGTGTCAAATTCGGGTTTACTGGATCCCAAAACAGAAGGGAGTCATCTGAGTACAGTGCAACTACTGTAACTGCAGACATTCATAAGTGTGCTGTTTGGCAGGATATTTGAGAAATTTTATTCATACTGGGCTTAAGAGTGTATTCCCCTCTACATGCTCTCAGAGTGTAGCAATCTGCCAACCGCTAAAAGAGAAAAAAATAAATCTTTTTCCTTCTCTTTTTTATGGAATGAAAAGTTTTGTATGAAGGTGAAAAATGTCCTCTCTGGTTTCCAAAAAAATTTTCCCGAGTCTTCAGAAGAATCTTTGGGAAAAAAGTGCTCATATTTTATGAAAATAGTTTAAATATAAGTCCACTTCCCTTTAACTCTAATGGCACATATGAATTGCATATGCCAACATATAGCCTATAGTTGATATAGAATAAATGAGGTCAAAACAACATTTTAGTTTTTGCATAACATGCCTTTTTATGTGAATTTACTTTTACATACATCTGATATGCTCTTCCTCATATTCAACTGATAACCAGGAAGTTTCACCTGAACATGAGGAAGAACTTTACTGTGCAGATGACTGAGCACTGGAACAGATTGCCCAGAGAGGCTGCGGAGTCTCCTTCTCTGGAGATATTCAAGAACCATCTGAACACAGTCCTGTTACATGGGCTCTGTGATGACTCTGCTTGAGCAGGGACATTGGACCAGATAACCCACTGTGGTCTCTTCCAATCTGACACATTTTGTGGTTCTGTAATATACATAATTTGATAGTGTTCTGATTAAGACTTTTAGAATATAGAATTGTATGCAAATTTTGAGAACATAAAAAATCTAAAGAATAGTTCTAAAACAAGGACCCAGGCACCAAATGTTCCAATTTGAATCTGGAGTTCTAATGTGTATTATTTCACTTCATACCCTCTTTCATCTGCCCTCACCTTTGAAGATAGATAAATGTGTTGATTTTCTGAATTTTACACTTCAGTCCTGGAATGACTTGCAAAAACCCATTTTACTCCCTAATCTTCTAGAGGACTGAGGTGAGACTGAACATCCTGCAGTTTTCTGGACCCTCCCTCTTGCCCTTCTTAAAGGTGTGCAGTGCAATTCCTCTTTCGGGTATAGTCTGTAGCAAATGCTTAACACAACACTTCCCAGGGCTGGCCACCCCAACCAGTGCAGCATGTCACCAATGCATAGCACTGAATGGAAATTGCATACCTCAAACACCACCTCCATCTTCCCTGTACTTCACAGATGTCTGTATCTTCACCAATTTCTTCATTAACTTTCTAGTTCTTGTCTTCATCTCACAGCTGCTGGCACTCCATAGATTCTAGTTCAGTAGAAGGCCAGACAGAAACCTGCTTTGCATCTCTACCCCTCCTGCACAAGATTTTGCCTGGCAGGAAATTTTTTCGCTTTATTTTTTTAGCTCTTGGAAACAGCTCTATGACCTGGAGAACACCATTCTGGAGGTCCATTCTGCCTCCCATGCTGAGCTCTAAATCACTCAATAGATTTGTCAATTAGGTCTCTGTTTTCCCACATCCGAAGAGATCTAGAGACCTGGAAGGACTCTGACAAAGTTCCCTATGGGGTCAATCTGAAAAGGTTTCTCAGACAGCACTTGACACACTCAGCTGGACCAAGGTGCATGAATGTAATGGTTACCAATCAATTTCAGAAGCTAGCCTGGAAGAAAGGATGAGAACTGCAGGTCCACTCCAGTGTGTCAAGACTACTGATCTTCTGCTGGAAGACTACTGTATTTTCTCCTAGACTTAGTTACCTTACCCAAGAGTGCAGGAAAGGACCTTCACCAGCCTGAGATCTCAAGCTTCTATCAACCATGAAGTCAGGGGCCTCTTAATGATAGACAAGGCATTTGCATTTAGGCTGATGACTGTTAGCCAGAGCTACAATCTGAAGTGAACAGCTGTACAGTTAGACCTTCAGCTCTTGCTTATGGAACTGACATGATTTTACCATCCATATTTGTTCTAAAGTCAGGTGTTCACCAGACCATGCTGAATCAGCTGGCCCAGCTTCATGGAGATCTAGTTCTATTTCTCATAGCAGTTTAACTTTCTGATACATTAGTGTAGAATCATATGCAGTCTAATCAGCTGGGTCAATAGAGTATGTAATGTAGCCATACAGTTTCCAGTCCCAAAACTCACTAAGATGTAGTTTCAGGTGTGTCTGCTGTGCATCTCATGAATAAGTAGAGATGCTATGGATAGTTTCTTCCTTTTTTTTAGTTAATGGGTATATAAGCTTCTCAAACTATAGAAGTTTGTCAACAACCAAGACAAAACCTCCTAAATATACACAGATCACAGACAAAAGCTCCAACAGTGGAGCTGAAAATTATTTCCACTAGACCAGATGTGTTTATTTCTTCTTTATGCTAATCATCATGGTAGAGTATCACTGTGAATACAGATGCCTTTTAGCAACTTTCAAATCCTAAGAGTGGCTAGCTTAAGTTGTGCTGGTTTACATTCCTACAGTTAAAACCATTTCATATATTCCACAAGCATTCTTCCTATATGATAATGTTTGTTTTCAGAAAGTATGGAGAAAATATTTGCTGTTAAACTGAGTTATCCTTCACAGTCTTGGCAGATTCTGCAAATTATTTAAAAAACCATCAAAGCTATATTTTTTTTCATGTTGGAAAGCTGCACAAGAAATGACAAGGCTTTCCTTCAAAAATAAGAACAAAACAAGGTATCTGGTACCTCTGAGAAACACTCAGAAAGGTTTACTCCTCCACTGCTGTTTTTGTATTTTCTTTAAAAGAACATTTTATGTTTAACAGCCCTATTTTCCTGAATTGCTTTCATTTGGTGTTAAGTGTGTTGTTTCCCGATGTCTCAGGATGTTGGCCTGGTTTCTCTTGAGTTCAAAGGCATAGTTTGTGTTATTCTTTTTGTACACAGCCATTTGCTGTAAAAACTAAGCTGTGGGAAAAGAACAAACAAAGCAATCCCTACTAAAATATTTGGTGGTATGGTCTATCAATCACTTTGTCAGGAAAATATCTTATGAACATACATTTTCAGTTTTTCTTTTTAAGAGATAGCAGAATGAATTCTGGCTTAGGACATGGCAATGTGAGTAGGAAGTGACTCAACTGAAGCCAATCAACTAAAAGAAAATCAAAACTACATTAGTAGAAAATTAAGCAAATCCACTGCATTTCTTTGAATTTTTATAGAGAATTTGATGGAATACACTGGAGACAGTTTTCTTTAGACAAAGCTAAGTAGACCTGAATTGTGAAAACGTTAAATGACTGTGGTATCTCAACATTTACTTTTTAAAAATATCAGTTTTTTTCCATGGTGACCTCAAGGCTGAATTATTATCACAGAGATTTTACTGATTCCTGCTTCCATTAATGCTTAGAACGCACAGAACATATCATATAGACTAGCTAATTATTTTTGAAAATAGCTGACACTTTGCAAACACAGGCCTAGTAAAACTCAAAAAAAAAAAGAAAAAGAGATCTCAATCACTTTAGAATATATATTGGAAAGAATTCTTGTTTTAGTTATGGTGGATTAATAGAATATAAGCACAGTTAGTACTCCAAAGAGTACCAGATGAGTAGCCACCAAATTGAAGGATTCTCAAAGAAAAGTCATTAAAATTAAAAGCTCATGGAATATATCTTTAATAAAACACTAATCTATCTGAGTCTTCAGGTTGCCTTTTAAACTGTGTAGTTTTAACAACATAGGTCCTTACTGTCTTATCTCATGCCTCAGACAGCCACTACTGGTCAAGAGATAAATGCATCACAGTGTGGTAAAAACTGAAAGAGGCTGTCTCATCTCTGCATCCTTTCCTGTTTGTTCTGCCTTCTTACTCCCAAACCACACATGTACCAGAATGCATATTCACAGAACTACAAAGTAACATATACCATCAAGTTTGATTTAGTCCTGATCAGTGCCCTGTGAAAAAATATAATTGTTGAACTCTAATTCATAGAAATATTTTACTTTTTTCAACATTAAATATGTTTGAAAAAAAATTGTTGGGGGGTGATTTGGTTGGAAAATTCTATTTTCTTATAATATTAAAATATACTTATGGAAAAATTAATAATCAATTCCCCCCCCCTTTTTTTTTTTTTTTTTTTTGGTGACACATGGTCTTACCACGATTTCTGCTTGTGGAAATGTCATTGTCCTAAGAGCTTAACTATTCTAGTCAGGTATACTAAACTGATTTTCCAAAGATGGAAGGCAGGGGACATAGAAGAGTATCCATTGAATACTGACTCTGCTTATGAGACTGGAGAAAACACACATTCTAATAAAGTCTCTATCAAGTAATTAGAACTGGAAGGGACTTAAAAATCATAGACTTCCAACCTACTGGCCATGGTTGGGGACACTTTCTACTAGACCAGGTTGCTCAAAGCCCCATCCAGCCTGGCCTTGAACATTTCCAGTGATGGGATATCCACAACTTCTCTGGGCAACCTGCTCCAGTGCCTCACTGACCTCACAGTAAAGAATTCCTTACTAATATCTGATCTAAAACTGCTCTATTTCAGTTTTAAGACATTCCCCATTGTTCTATCACTCCATGCCCTCATAAAAAGTCCCTTTTCCAGCTCTCTTTTAGGCCTCTTTTAGGTACTGGAAGGTGCTGTAATGTCTTCCCAGACCCTTTTCTTCTCCAGACTGAACAACCCAAACTGTCTCAGCCTATCTTCACAGGAAAGGAGCTCCAATCCTCTGATTATCTTTTTAGGCTTCCTCTAGTCTGCCTCCAACAGGTTCTAATTAAAACAGAGTCTCAGTAACACATCTGTGTATTCCAGTATTTCTGTATATGTGTCCTGAATACTTCTCTCAGAAACATTTACATTCATGAGTTTAGTTTATTTCAGTTTCCTAATTGAGATAATGTTCAAGGGCACCACAAAATTCATTTCTGACATGTCAAATTGAGTGGAAATAAGAACTAGATCCAGAAAGACAGAAATATTAACCAATACAGAAGTTAATTGTGTATTCTAGTCATCGAGACACTAAAAGAGGAAGAAATACTTGTAGGGTTACTTAAATTTCAGGATAGGATGCCTTTTTCAAATGTGGGAATGTTAATTTTTTTTTAGTGAAATCCTAACTGTTATACACTCTTTAATGGGATAATAATGGGGATTGACTGTTAGATAATTGATTTTCAGTAGGTGCTGTTATACATTTTTAGTAAATGCATCCAGAACTAATTAACCCAGAATGGATTTTCTCCAAGTTTTTCAGGTTAGTTGATTAAGAATTAAAACAGAGCAGTCAGAACAAATCCCCATCTAGGGTATAATGAAACAAAATGTATTTTCTATATTGACTAAAAAAAAATCTTGAGAGCCTACAGCACCTTTCCCGAATAAAAGAGAGAATTTAATCATCTAGGGTAAGAAAAATGTGACAAAAATTTGCAAACTTCAGTTCCCTCAGAGAAATGCAGGGACAGTCATTGTCTTAATGCTTAAAAGATCCGAAGATCTGAATAGACCTAGATGAACTTCATGAGACTTATATTTCAACCACCAGTAGTGCAATTGATTTTGAAGGTTCTATAATTGTGAACTGTTTGCAGCAATGTAATTTTTAAATTTATCTGCTCATGCCTTTAAATTACCATATGGCAGTTCAATTCAAACAACACTTCTACTGATAAAATTTTAGGCACTTTATACTCACCATGAGATATGTAATCTTTATCACTTGATACCATCTATTTGCATTCTGAGTAAATGAAATATCTAAGAGGAAGAAAAACTTGAAAACAAATTGGAAGGAAAATGGGAGCAGCTCTGAAGGTAGCTTGAGATTTTAGTGATTTTTTTCCCTCTTTGTTCCCTCCCTCCCTCCAGAATACATACCTGTTTGACTTGTCTTCTGTGTCCTTATTCAATTATAGAAATAGTTGTGTGGGCTTTTTCAGTAGCTTTTTTTTTTTTTTTTTAACAATTTCATAAGATTTAGGGCCATCTACTTTTCAAACAATAACTTAAAGATCTCTCTGTAGTCCTTGTAGCAAAAGCTGAGGTCAGTGATAGGAGAATCAAAGACAAGGACTTTACCTTGTGTGAACAAAAATAGTAGCAGATAAAATTCATAGACTTCATAAAATATAGTGCAGTAATGGCCAAAATGTATGTTTGTGATTCTCTGGGCCTGAAAGTGAGTTTTAATATAACCCAAACAGCTGTTAAATCTTTCAGAAGAAACATCTGATTGGAAAATAATTCTTAGTATTGTTTTAAGTAAGAATATTCACCATAATATATTTCTTCTGAATTTCTTTATAGTGCTCCTTATCTTATCATTTCAAGATTATAAGGATTTGGAGGGAAAGGGTTTACATTTTCCATTCCAAGAGAGGCTCCTGCCTTCCTTAGCAGACATCTGTCTTTCAAACCAAGACAAATATTCAGTCTTTTAGAGAAAATTTACATTGTGCATGATACAAACATTGCACAATACATAATTTTTTTGAGCCATTCTTCATGATGTTGCAGGCAGTATAAAATTTACATTTGGATGAAAAATAGGGTAGCTGTTTGCTGCACTTCTGTCTCGATTATAGGAACGGTACTACAAGCAATAATAAAGTAATAAAGCAATAAAAAATACAGGATTCCTGAGAAATTAAATAAAGCTTTGTCTGTATATGTAATTGTTACCTTCACTGATAAAATGTTGGTAATAATACTTAAAAATCTCTCACTGAATGTTGGTAGAATTAATTACTGATGTAAGATGAAAAATAATGTACACTGGTGAAGGATCATATTTGCTCTCCTAAAGGATGGAAATTAGATTGATCTGAACTTCTGAAATGGAACCTGCAAAAGGAAAAAAAAGAAGCTTGTTAAAAGGGTCAGATTTACATTTAACATGTAATTTCACAAGTACTACTCTTACAGTACATTTCAGTTTGCCCTTTTTTATATAATAAATAACAGCATGCAACAAAGCAATTTTCCTTTAACAAATAATGTTGCTATCATGTAAAAGCCACATTCTTAATACTGTATTTAAGTTTTGCTTTATCAGTGTATGAAAACCAGCAGTTGTCTCTCACATGACAAAATACAACCAAATTTTTCAGCAAGCTTTTCTCCTAAAATCTTTCCAAAGCCTCTTTGAGCTACCTTGTCAACATTGTTCTTCAGTGAGTGCCTAAAAGAAAATCATTTACTTTACTCAACAGATTATCTGCAATGGGAGAAGGGAGGAAAACAGATTTATTAACTGTCTCATTACAAAAGTTTAAATACCTTTGTTCTCTTCACCTTCTGTTTTATCTTAATTATACTCACTTGCATGAAATGAAAACTACAAATTCATCCTTTGGGAGTGATCCTGTTTATAAACTTGGTAGTGTTAAAGTCTTTCTTCATATTCTGTAGGTATTTGACAGATGGAACTATACAGTCCACAAACTGTGAAATGTCTTACGAAATGAAGATTGTGATAAAACCATGACAATATTTCTCTCACATTAAATATTAAGATGGAGGTAGGAATTCTTGTAACAAGATCATGGGTACACATTATTAAATAATATAATATTCATGTGTTTATGTAGTGCATTGACTTTGGCTGGCCATCAAGCTCTATCGTGCCCTCACCTTAGCTGTGTGTGACAGTTCTGTTCCCATGTGACTGGCACTGACAATGTTATCTGCATCAGTGAAAGTCATGGAGAGGTAATGGAGGTGCATTGATAGTAGCTGGATGAGCCCACACACCATAACCATGAAGAGCAGAAAGCATAGAGGGTTGTCATTCTCTGCTGGCCAACATTGGAGTCAATCAGTGTGGGAACAAATTTTTGATTTGATTAACTCTTACAGTGTGTTGTAGTAAGCTGCATTATCAATGCAATTTGAAAATTCTGGCGAAACTATCTGTAACATTGCAAGAATATTTAATGTAAAGGATACAATTAATATATTTAAAATTATTTTTAAAAATTCGGGTTTAATTATGGCTACAAAGCCCTTATTTGGTGTGTTCGAAAGAGGAGATATGAGACAGCAGAGGACTTTTCAGCTGTTTATTTTGAGTTTTGCCAGCATGAAGATATTTCTTTCCCTGTTTTCTGCATATTAAGCAAGAATCGTGCTCTGTATTTTGAGTCTTTATCATAGGTGGACAGAGTCCAAATGGTGAATCTGAGATAGCAACATCAGAAGGTGGCGTTTTGCCTTGGTCTCGGGATGGGTGAGTGAATCTAGATGCCGGCTAGCTCCAATCCCTGCCTCCCCTTGGCGAACCATCAAGTATGACCGCTCCCTGCCTATGCCACTGGCGGAAAAGGGTAACGGTTCGGCCAGGCTCAACGCGGTCAAGACCGGCTGATATGGCCAGTCTGTGGACTCGCACGAAGATAGGGATAAAGGAAAGGAGAGAGGGCTCTCTTACGTGGTTTTCCAAGCTGCTTTATTCCCCGTGCCGAGAGAGGGGCCGCGCCGACCCGTGGGCGTTGCTGGGCAACCCCGCCGTGAGGGGAAGCCCCGTGCGCGATTTGTAACAGTTACAACTGCTGGGGAAGCGGGGAGAGCAGGCCGGGCAGTGCAGGATGGTCTGGGGTGGTTGTAGGAAGAGCTGCGGTGTGGTCTGATGTCAGGGCGGCGGCGGAAGGTCACTGCTGCTTGCTCGGCTTGCTGCCGCTTTGCCGGGACCACAGAGGAGTGGGATGAGCGGGCTCTGGCTGTCCAAGGTGGCGTCAGGGTGGAGCTGAGGTGCGCACTGTCTAGAGAAGTGGTGGGAGCCCAGCAGGAGCGGTGGATGCCGTGCAGGGTTTGGCGCAGCCCATCGGGACTGCCGCGGAGCGGGGTGGATCGGCTCGGTGTTGCCGCAGCGATGGGGCAGGCAGACGCGGTGGGCTCAGGCTCGTGCTGGCTCCGGCAACGCGGTGCGGTTTACCGATGTGGCAGGGGAGACAGCAGCACTGGTGCTGACCTGGAGCGGGGCCGGCCCAGGCCAGGAGGTGGCGTAATGTCGCCCTGAATTTTCAAATTTTCTAAAGCCTTCTGCTGTTTGCATTTTTGCACAGAAATTTCTCACACACTTTATGTAAATAACTTATTGTTTTCATTCTTTTATGGGGGACGAGCAACCTGATGGACTGTTGGGTTACCCAGTGACATTGAGGAGGTGGCACTGTAACCCTCCAATGACACTGGCATTTCAGGAAGATATAAATATAGAGTCAGATTTTTTAATAAACAGTTTTTTTGTTTGCCTTGAACAGAACTGCTGCTGTGTCCTTTGTGCTGTGTCCTATGGGGACAGTGTAACGCCAGGTCGGCAGCACAGCGCCGCTGCCCAGAGCAGGGGGGAAGTCTGCAGCCTGAAAAGCCAGGGACAAAGAGGAGTGAACCCCTTTTAAAACCCAGGCTTCTCGTCCTGCGGGGGCTCCCCCCGCCCCGCGGGGCGGCTCAGCAGCAAATTGGGGCTAACTTAGAGGAGGATTTTGGGGGGTGAAACCAATAATTGGGAGGAAATATCATAGCTGGCAATGAATGTTCTCAAAAATGGATGTGACCTGGCACAGACAGACAGAAGCTGGGGCTGGGTTTACACAGAAAAGCCTAGAAAGCTCAGGAGCTGGCTCCAGGAGATACCATTATGAGGGACTGAACAGGGTTGAATAGGGGCAAAATATTGTAACATTTTAAACACATTTTTAACCAGTTAAACCTTCTAACCCCACTGCCACAAGAAGGGAATCACAGTGCATGTAATACACTGTGAATGTAATACAAGTGAGTGAGTGGAGAAAGACGAAAAAGCATCAGGGCAACAGTGAAAATGAGACAATAGAAGAGAAAAAGCATGACAAAACAGAGGACCCTGGAGGAGCCTTCAAAGAAAGATGCATTTTGAAGAAACAGATTTACAAAATGAGAAATATTAAATTTGAAGAAACAGAAATGCACTGCAGAGAAGAACTGAAAGGTAATAATACAGCTTCTAGAGGAAAACCAGAAAGAGGGAAATCTGGAAGAGGTAAACAAATTGTGGGAGAAGAGCTGCCTTTCTGGTAATTTGTTTATCCAAAGTATTTGGAAGTTACTCTTCTGAAAGTCTCCCATTTATATTTCTGGCCTACAGCAAAACTGCTCTGAAAAATCCAGTCTCAGTTATTTTCACCTTGCTCTGCAATACTTATTACTCACTCAATGGGAGCCACACTGTAAAAAAACACCTGAAGTTATCAGCTTCACAGCATTTTATATTGATCCACAAATACCAGTGTCATGAGCAGTTTTTGCCAGGATAAAAAAAATCAGCAGAAATTGGAAAGGAAGGTGGCTACCTGGGGTTACTATTGCTGAAATATGACTGAACAGAGAAAATGTGCTCTACCTGTAAAGAAAACATGGCTAAAGTTTAGATAAAGAGTTTTCAATTCTTATTGCACCATTTTTAGGCATTTTTTTTCTTTAAAAATTTGATCATCAGCAGTGCAACAGAATTACCCTTGAAATAACTTAAAAAATGTTATGAATAATAACAGCAAAATATTATATTATTGACATTCAGAATATGAGTAAAAGATAAAATATGTTAGTATATACTGCAATGTTTTGAGACAATAAATTCTGTGACTTAGTATTACTGTGGAAGCAATTTCTGTGGGAAAAATGTCATTATTTTCCTTAATGAAACATGAGAACATGAATATGTAGAGTCAGGAATAGATTAATATTTCATTTTTGCACCAAATTCAGATGTACAGTGCAATCTTTTGAATGCAGCTTCCACCATCTAAACCCCCACGCTGCTACAATGCACTGATTGGTGTTTTCTGTGTACCAGCAGACAGATATTTGCTGTTCAAGAAGCTTGACCTAAATTGTATTTTTCAATAAAGTGTAAAGTAACACAGCCCTTTCATTGATACCACTCTGGAGATGAATTCAGCCATTTTCAACTACCTCACGCATATCTTGAAAAGTCTGCAAACCACTGAACCATTGGTTAGGTTATTTTCAGAATACGTTTTTCAAGAGTTTCCTAAACAACATATTTTACAGGTACCCTTTGTTTGATATTTGACATTCAGCATGCAGATCTTTCAATGGAAAAAAAGTACTTTGAATATTTCCTCCAAGAGGGACCGAACTTAGTTCTACAAATCGTAAATAATTTGAGGTTTTCTTGGTTAAATTTTGAAAATACTCAAATTTAAGGAGCCTTAATAAAGTGAAATATTGGTTTAATATTTAATTTTATTTCCAGGTGCATAATATTATCCTCATTTATATCTTCCTCATGTAATTTGACATAAATATCACTGATAAAGTGCAACTGTTTTTCTCTCTTTGTAGCCTCCTTGTTCTTACTTATATCAAATATGGATGTTGAGTGGCTCATTCCTGCTCTTTAGGAAGTAAGGACACCTAGAAAGTAGTTGCCATAACTGTCTCTAAGAGTAAACCATTGGCATATTGTCATTTCTTCACATTGGTAAGGCATTCTAAAAGAGACCAACCACAAAGTTAGAAGTACAGCTCTAAACTGCTACTTAAATAATTTAAAAGTACAGAAAAAATTTTATTCATGTATAAAATACCTTCACTGGCTGATATCAGTGTTTTAATTAAAGATTGACTTGAACTGTAAATTCCTGAATCTAATGCATTGTACAAAGCTTGTGAATTTCTGAAAGTTATTTTAGTCTTACTTGCCAATAACGTATTGCTGAGTTGTGCATAAAACCCTGCAAAATCAAGTTCTTAATATTAAATGAACTTATGACATTTTAAGTTAATTTAAGGTATGTAATGACCAAGTATTAAAAGACTAACTACATAAGAGTGCAAAGTGCTAATATTTCTTTGGGTTTTTATCTCAGTGCTTTCTGTTATTTTTATCTATACTACAGTAATATCCGGATAGTTCTGCCTAGAATCTGTTGAGAGAGATATTATGTTAATTATAGCAATAGAAGACCTTTGTTCCATTGAATATCCAGAAATTTAAAGTAAAAGGAAATGAGGAAATTATGGAGAACGTAGGCTTAAAGATCATTGGTTTCACTGGACGTTCAGATAGCCCTCTAGGTCAGTTACGCTAAGTTATGTCCTCGATTTGAGAACCAGACAATATTAGAAAAGTGCATTCTGTCTGTAGAACAGATCAGGGGGATGAAGGTCACTGAGAAAAGTAGTTCTTTTTCTACTTGGGATGTTATTTCATTGTGATTATGTGATAATGGTTCTGGTTGATATGTTTAATAACAGTATGTCCTAGTAGATTAAGCAATCTGAGAATAAAAGGCAAGTACTCTGCTTATCAGTCTTGTCATCCAGACACATTTTCCCTTGATTTTCTCTCTGGATCCTACAATGTAAGCATGGTTGCCTCTTCCAACATAATAGAGTAAATATTCCCTTATGCGGTCCACTCTGAAAAAGATGGGCTTCATTAGCCCAACAGCAGGAAAATTATAATGAAGATGCCAAGTTAGATCATAAGCATTAACCTGACATCCTAAAGATGTCAGATGCAGATAATTGTTCGGTTTCAGGTGAATGCAGTCCATACCCACAATGGCTTTAATGGAGATTACATGTCTGTAGACAATACAGGTAACCCCAGGTTTTGACTACATTTTTTATCACACTTGAGTTAAAATTGTAGTAGAGTAGGTCCTATTTTCAAAACAGTAAAACAAATATTTGGGCTTATTCTTTTAGATTTAGGATAAGTACCTGAAAAACAGTGGATGTTTCTGATTTAATATTTTTAGGAGGTTATTAGTACTAAATGGAATTCTTAGAGGGAGAAATTTGTTCTTGTGAGATTCTCCGTTGAAAAGACATCTTTGCATTGATTTCAAATTACACCTTGGTTTTTCTCTTCACTTATATAAATTTATGAGAACTGGATTAGATGATATCTGATATAACTGCTTTGGTGATAGATGTTATTTGAACATTCATCTAGAAGGGTTTTAATCTCAGTTCTGATATTATGTTAGAGAAGGTGCTCAGCAGTCACTGAAATCTCCATATTTTCAATTGTGTAACTATTAGAGATACTAATTTATTACATTTTATTGTACTATTTGTCTAGTCCATGTCTAGATTTTATTTGAAGTGACTTTTTTTCATACTCCTTCAGCTACAACATTTTTTTTTAATATCAGATAATGGCTACAGTTGTAGATATGAACAAGTGAAGTCACTTCTCTGACTTTAAAAAAACAATGAAACAAATGTGGCCATATATTATTTCTTCTTGAGCATGGCAGAGGAAGGTACTCTTCAGAGAGAGTCAAGAACAGTTGAAAATTAAAGAACATTTTTTAGAAAATCAGTGGAAGAGCTAAGGTGAAAAGAGGAAACAGTACATTAGCATTACAATATTGTACAGTCAATTTGTTTGCACAAAGATATGTAAATATAAAAATAAGTCAAATCAGTATGAAAGACTTACATTTTGAGAAATTTGGTCAAGGTTTTATTCAAGTAAAATAAAATGAATTTGCCTTTCCCCAATTTTAATCTTAAGTATGAGGTTAGGAAGAACTTTTGGAAATATCGGTATAATGATACTTTACTCTAAATATAAGAAGAAAAGGAGAGTGAGATATCAAGAAAAATGTTGAATTTTTTGTATTAAAAACATTTAAAACCTAGTTGGCAGATAGTTGAGTTTCTTATAGACTGCTTATAGACAGTAACTTGGCATAAATTAGCAGAATAATTTCATCATTTTTTAGCGGATCCAGAGGGTTGCATTCAAAAAACAAACAAACAAAAAATTCTCTGGAAGCTGTTTGACCTTGTGCTTTCTTAACTTCTAAAAGCTCTAGGCTACATTGAATTGTAAAGCTTAGCTTGGTGACCTTTGTGGCCGAGACTAATGCAAGTTCAGGGGTGAAGACTGTTGTGAGTTAACTTGTCTGGCTGCCAGGTGCCCACCAAGCCATATTTTACAAAAATGCATTACTTTAAATGTATTTTTGCAGCTGACAGATTGCAAATAGATATACTTTGTCAATCTGAGCCAATCATATTGCACTGCATCATTTACTGGAAGAAAAACTTTCAAAAATAGGAAAGGTTAATT
Organism: Peucedramus taeniatus; assembly: GCA_013400575.1. Lineage (NCBI taxonomy): Eukaryota > Metazoa > Chordata > Aves > Passeriformes > Fringillidae > Peucedramus > Peucedramus taeniatus. The sequence continues at coordinate 28,065 of WBNO01024183.1, forward strand.
GCAGTATCTTGAGAAACAATGTGGTAAGAAAACGAATAGCCATTTTCTACTACAAAGCATAGGGCTAGCCGAATATTTGCTCCCCAAACACATGCAAAATTTATAGGATATTGTACTGTAGTACATGGTTCCAGACTGCATCCAATCAGGATTTTGGCATAGTGTCTGTATTATTCTGCCTGTGTTAACATGTCGTAATGAATACAAATATTTAAATGTTTGTTTACAGACTTGTAAATCCTACTTTAAGATTCTTTAGTCAGCACTTTAATCCAAAACCAGTTCTGGATTGATTAAAATTATGTGTATTTGCATTTCCATGTAGATTATTTCAAAATTTAGATTCACTTAAAACTTCAATATGTTAATAACATAAATCTTCAATTTCGACATTTGGTGTAAGTTCAGCTATTCAGCTCTTATATCCACACATTTACCTGGAATGTTGCAGGCAGCTCTAATCCTCAACAATAATAACTTCCCTATACCTTCTCTATAATCAGGTAAAAAAGGATGAACGTTTCAGTTCTTGAAATAAGTATCAAGTATGTCTTCTTTAAACCTATTTAAATGAATCAATCTGTTTCCTGGACTGTGGGAATCCACATCTTTGATCATATAAAATATTTGCTTATTTCATTTTACCTAATGTTATAATAGAAAAAAAAAAATTAAGTCCCACCTACTATTCTCAAATTATTTGCTTACTTTTGGGCCACTAATCTGCTGTGGATTCATTGGTTCCCTATTTTGTGAATTTGCATTTATCTGGATATATTAAAAATATGCTTTTTTCTTGCTATATATAAGCCTTTATCAGCATCCTTCTTTGGTTCAAACTGAGGGTACCTGATGTTTTTATGAGAAATATGTATGTTGTCTCCTGAGGCACTTTTTTAGATGATAGGACCATATTGATGAGAATAAGCTTTACTATTTTATACTGATTGAATGTTGTATCAGTGTACTGGGACTGGTTGGAATAGATATAATTTTCTTTATAGAGGCCAATTTGGTGATGGTTGTTAGAGCTATGCTTATAACAACACTGTTGCAAAACAGTGCTTGCACAGCATCAAGAGCTTTGCTATTTCTCACTCTGCCTCTGCACATGAATAGCCTGGGAGCAGACAAAAGATTTGGAGAGTCTACGGACAGGAAGACAGCTGATCTGAAATGACTAAAGACATATTCCATGCAATATTATATCATTCTCAGCTGTAGAACTAGACAGGGTTGTAATTTTCCAAAAGTAATCTGTATTTGGGGATCAGCTGGAAACCAGTCTGCGAGCGGGAAGTGGTGAGGGGTGACCTTTGTAGCAATTTGAAATTTTTTTTTACCCTTCACTTATTAAATTGTATCTTGATCCAGAAGGATTTTTTCCTTTTGCCCTTATGATCCTCTCCATCATCCTGCTGGGCAAGAGTGAGCAAATAGTTGGTGAGTGCATAGTTTCTGGATGTGATCAACCCACTGCTATCAGTCATTCTGTTAATGTGGTTCTGATCACTGTGGTTCATCTTTAAAGTGCTAACATAATTTTAACTTTCTTCCTGTTCCGTAGAAATTCTGAAATATAACAAAACCTTTTATATGAACATTAAAATTCTGAGGAAGTATTTAATTATCTGGTTTGGGTGGCGGGTGACAGTTAAAATCTCAGTCTTGATGGCTATCACTTATAAACAACTGTGTATTCTCAGTATATTTGTGAAGAAAAATTGCCTATTTTCATGCATCACCTTAAAGTGAAAGGATACAATGTCTCTGACTTTAATTCTCTCTATGTCTGAAGCCATGTTTCCATTTAAAAATTTCACTTGAAATATTCAATACTAATATGTTAAATCTAAATTGTTCCAAATATAATTTGGTGATTCAAATAAGCATTTGAAATACAATATAAAACACTAATCACAGGAGCTATCAAAATTTTAACAATTTTATTGTGGAAATGCATTCTCCTTCAGAAAAACCTTTTCAATTATTAAAAAAGTTTTTTCAGTCACTTACTGTTTGTCCTCTTTTCAGTGTGCTTACTTCTTGGCCACACACAATTTTGCATTCATTACAAGATGAGGCATACCATGCACAGAATGATAAAGAAGTTTATAAAGAACTTAATTCAGTGACTGATGGGCCCAAAGGGTTACACCTGCCAAAATGCATTAACTGTTGTAATGTGATGTAACAAACTGTGATGTGACTTGCTTGACATAATACAGTATGTCACTTAGGAATTAAATGAACAAATGAAAGAGTAAAACTAGAAAAAGTCTAGTAGGGAAAGAGTTGCAATTTTAATTTCTAGTTTTGTAAAATAAGATGAAATTATATTCACTGTATAACAGATTGGTGTCAGGTAAAATGTTTAGAAGTTCAAGATATTTGGTATTCTGGGAACTTCCAGGGCGCTGAATCATCCTGCCTAATGTTGGGAAGGAGACCACCATCTTGTAGGAACTATGACCAGAACAACAAATATCCAAGGTATTAATGCAACATACTGTGAAAATAAAAGAGATGTGAACAATACATAACACATTCACAATGCAATGAAAAATCCTATGCAGTGAAGTATTCAGAGATATTTATGCCTGCTCCCAGAATACAAAGTAGATAGTTAAATCTGTGAGTTTAAATTATTGGGCCTAACTCTAGATGAAAGAGACCTTTCTTTATCCTTTGATCAACCTTGAGCAGAAAAAAAAGTCAGACAGGTAACACTTTTCCAGGAACTGAATATAAAAAAATTCTCTAGATTATAAAAGTAACTGATCTCTGCTGTATTTAGGCAAGAATGCCAAACATCACTCATGTATATCAGAGTTGGACAAACAAAAATATATGGGAAAAAATACATCAAAATAGTCTGTGAAGTCCTGAGTAGAACTCATTTGCACTAATTTGTGTGCTTGGTTGTAAGACAAAGAACTTGGAAACTTGAAAAAGCATTTTTTAATTACACCTTTCTGCTTTCTATTGCGATTGTGATTGTTATTATTTTACATTGCAAGGGATTCTTCAGTTGTTTTGGAAATCATGGAAAATTTAGCAATGGTCCATGAAAACTCATACATTTTCCATTAGTAGCAAGAGTTTCCTCCATTAGCTCTGCTGATTTTTAAAATGTAACTTTATGCTGAGGATAGGATTTGTTTTGGCACTTAGTCATGACAATGTACTATTTTGGACAATGGACTGCTTCCATGTTCATCAAAACAAACTATTGAAACACATTTATTACTGATTTCTGAGAAGCAAATAGCATTTGTCAACTTTCATCACATACATCAGTTTTGTATTCTGACATAATTTTAAAAAGGCTTCAGACAACAAAACAATTACTGTTAAAATGCAAAGAAAACCCTGTATATCATATGCTATAGCATTTCTCATAAATCTTCTGACAATGAAGTATACAGAATAATGATTTTTTTAAAAAAAACATGCAAAATACAATTAAAACACATTTTTGAACAGTAGATGTAAAACTACTGCATCATGACAATATGCAGTAGTCTGACTTCCTATATATAAATGACTTTATGGCAGAGTGAATTGAAATATAAGTTTCACAAGCACTTTCAAAACATGCTTAAATTTATCATAATGATGTATACCTTACCAGGTGCATACTTTGTGTCTGGCCTGTGTCTGTGTGTATATGTATACATATATACACATACATATGTATAAATGAACCATTTCTGCTTATTTCTTCTAGTTGAAATTTAGAATATCCTTTAGAATTCTTAAACTAAGTACCCCAGTTCAGAGATGTGTGAGGATTCCTGACAATGTTTCCACATTCTAAACTAGCGACTATTAAAACTAATGATTTTACATAAAATAATGAAATGTGTTTCTTGAACCTGCTGGTCACATAGTCCAGAGGACTTCATACCTGGTGAAGCATTTTTGTCACTGTGTGCTCTGAGTGAGCAAGTGCATAGAGCAGTGGCTTTCTGTATGATTGTCCAGCTCGTGAGAGCTGCCAAGCAAGAGTGTGTCTAAGCAGGGGAAAAGTTCAAAGAGGTAAGAACTGCTCTATTGCATTTTACTTCTTTCTTACTGCTTTGTGAATCTCAGCAGAGGAGAAACTCTCACCCCAATTAGGACACTATAACTAAGTTATTTTAAAATACAGTATTAATATAGATAAAAAGATAATGCTCTAGACATATATGTGGGAAATGCAATTTTTATGAAAACTACTACTACACTCATGATGCTCTGAAGGGTATAAGGGAGAAAATGATCGCCTGATGTGCAAGGGAAATATAAAAAATAAATACAGAGAGGATTGCACAAGACAGACTGCAAAAAATAGGCCAAGAATATGATTATTATCATTATTATTATTATCATTATTATTGGATAAGTATAGGAATCAAGTGAGAATTGTGAATACCTAATGTGCAGTTATTTCTGGAGGAATATAAATAGTTGAGGAATATAAATAGCTGAGGGAATTCAGCCACATTGTCTAGTTGGCCTATACACTTGTGTTTTACAGAGTCATAAAGTCTGCTGGCATCAGAGCAAAGATGAGTTTATTATTTTAAGGTGTTAAAAATTCAAAAGATTGAGCTGACTAACATGTTTCTATAACAGCAACTGAGAAATAGTAACTTGTATCTGTTGAAGACAGAAAAGGAAGACATGCCTCTGCTGTTTCCCCATGAAGAAATGAGTATACCTTTGATTCATTTCAGCTGTTTCTGAACTGGAGGAAGACGGGCTCCCTAGAAGCCATGGTGGGAGGTGCCAGAACACTTCTCATTGAGCAGCAGCAGCCATGAAAATGGTCGAGTGATTTGGTAGTAAGCTTAAGAGGAGATGTGAGCTCTGTCTAAAAGTTGATAGGGTTTCTGGAGTTATGGGAGCTCTGCTCTGTCTTATAACCATGGGAAAGTGATGATGTTTCACAGTGCTCACCCCCAAGTGCCAGCTGGGGTCCTAGAAGTAGCTCCACAAGGAATATGCCTCTGCCCACGCCCTGTGCCATTGGACAATGGAACAATTATATTACATGTCTGCAAACAGACACTGTAACATAAGAAAGAGAAAACAGAAAATGAAAAGATTCTTTGGAGTGGGCCTTGGAGACGAAAAAAAAAACAGTGAAAACAATATTGCATGCAGTGAAGAATAGTTAGAGGCTGCACTCAAACAGTTCTTTGCAATTAATGACCCTAAAACTGTCATGAGGAGGAAGGCTCCTTCTTAACTTCCAGGTGTGCATTAACAGAGTAGGTCTAGGCTGCTGGGAACAGCTGAAAAGGAACAAATTTCCTCAGGGAAAATCAGAGTTGCTTCAGAGTTCCAGCCTGATCCACCTGTCATCGTGCACAGAAAACAATGCAAGACAGTGGACCGAGACATCCATCTGTCAACCAAATTATCTGTCTTAGGAGGTTTATTATGTGCCAGGAATTCAGGTGTAAAATGTTTGCAGAGGCATTACCAAAATTTCTCTCTTTTTTTAAACTGATGCTGTTTATTTTCTATGTGACACTAACAATTTTTTGACAAGAAGGAAGACCCTGAGCACATCACAAGAGACTTAAGAATTCTGACAAAGCACACTTTGACTGCCTTATGGTGTGATATAGAGAAGAAGGATCCAAATTTTTCTTAGAAGTTCACAATGAAAGCTCATGAGGCAATGACTGTGAGTTCAAACAAGGCAAGTTCCAAACAGGTATTAAAAATAATAATTCTAGCATAAGGATGATCAAATATTTGAATGAGTTGCTCAGTGAGTTTGTGGAATCTTTATCTATGGAGATATTAACAGTTGGCTTTATATGATCCTGAACAATATTATTTGACTTTGAAAGTTGGTGTAATTTCAAATTTGTCCCTTGCTCTGAGCAAGGTATGGGGTAGGACCAGTGAATGCTTAGAGCTTCTTTTCAACCTAAACTTCTAAGGCATACAAGCCAATAATTGAGACAGAGAACTTCAAATTTTTCAATACAGATTTTTTTTTTTTTAATGCTGAAGGAGCTTAGAACTGAATATATCGTCTGATAATCATACAATACTGATTATGCTCTTTAAGTATTTAGATAACTAACAGCTACTGCTATAAGCAGGAATTTCTAATGAATACTTTCTGTTCTCAATAACCAGATCTAAGTTCTTCTCCTGTAAATTAGATGGCCAAAGCTCAGTTATCTCTTTCATCAGGCCAGAGAGCAAATGAATCTGTTAGCTCAAGGCTTGTTTCTTCCAACTGTTACACTCTCAACCTAAATGACTTAATCTTAAAGCACTGAATTGGGCTTTACAAGGCACAAGGAATCATTGTGAGTAAAAACTGCATGTTTAAATTGATAGTGATAGAAGGACAGGGCATATGAGAAAGAAAGGCAGGAAGAAAGAAAGATAAAAGGAATGAAAGAATTAAAGAAATTTTAATAGGCTAACAACCTTCCTAATTCTAAATGCTTCACACATGGTCCTAAAGTTCAAAGATTCAGAAGGAAAAGTGAGAAGGAGCTACAGAGTAAGATGAAGCTACAGAGTGTCTTCATACCCACTCCATCCTACACACACGAAATTATTTATTGTAAAATAAAGAAAAGCAAGTAATGCCTTCACTGAAGGATAAAAACTCTCTGAGAAGCCACAATTTAGTGTCTACGGTAATACTAGCATGGGGGGGGGGGGGGATGAAAACCAATGTGTTCAATGCTTTTAGTAATAAGTAGAATTCATCAGATACAAAAGACCAAGTGTCCTTCCAAAATCTGGGGTCATGAGTACAGTCTTCTGAGCAATGCATTGGTTTGGTTTTAGTTTTTTGAGGGTTTTTTTGGTAAGCTTTTGCAATAACGTAACTTCATAAGAGTTGCAAAGGTTCAGTTCATAAATTGCAAAGAATTACTTTGCAGGAAAAAAATGAAAGAGCAATAAATTTATAGGAAACAAGAGACAAAACTAATGTTTTAGGTAATAGTAAAAATTACTGGAGCACTGAAAATTGATGTGAGCCCAAACATTACAAATAAATTTTTAAAAATAATTTTTGACTTACAAAAAAAGTATGATTAAAGTTATTTAAATTCATCAGTCAGGTGTTTGCAACTAGCAGAAAATCAACATTTCTTCAGTTCTTAAAATACATCATGCATTTTATAATAATCTCAAAAGTACTTAAAATTGCATGCTTGTCTAGTCTGTTTCTCTACAGAAATGAATGCCATGACAGCTAAGAAGCAACCATACTCAGAACACATTCACTGCCATTTGTTTGATGTCACAACATTCAGAAAATATGTGAATTAGAGGCCTTAAATAATCTTAATAAGGGTGGCTTCTGGAATAGCATGATATGAAGCTGTATGCTAAAGGATTAACATGATTTAATATTGTGAATGAGAGGAAATTGCTGTGGAGGGAGGTGATTTCATTAAAGAACAACAGTTTAAAAGGTAAACAAGGGAATAAGAAGTCAGGAAAGTGACAGAAATGAAAGGATATCAGCAAGCTTATTGGCTTCAGATTGTTGACTTTATGGGGGAAAACTCCATTTTGATTTTAAACATGATCCATCTTTCTTTGATCAAATATGGACAGGTGAATATAACAGGAAAAAATAACCAACGCATCTATCCAAAGATGGAGGAAAATATTTTAAATCTTTTTCTGGCCATCTCAGTTACTGATTCTCAACAACACTGGCTGCACTGAAGCTCAGGATTCAGGGCTTACACTGAAGAGTAAGCTTCTTCTGCAGTTAAGTCAAACATAAGATACTCAAGATGTAAAGTTTGCCTTGCCTTGCCTTGCCCTATTTTTCCCCAGAGTATATTTCCTTTCTTCTGCAAAATAAATACTTCTGGGTATCATTGGCAGTCATTTATGCTCTACACTACTACACAGTTTTAAATTTCTTGAAGTGGAACACCAAGAAGATATGACTTCTGTGATTGTTCACAGGCATATTGCCCAGTGTTTCCAGATCAGGGGATGCTTTCAAGACTCTGACCTAAGTGAATGCATCATTAATCTCTTCTTTCTTCTTTCTTCTCTCTTCTTCTTTTTTTCCCCAGAAAGCATTATGGTGTCTCTAAAAAATAGAAATAAAGGTTTATAAAGTTTTGAAATTGAAGAANNGAAGAATGAAAGCATAAAGGACAAGCAAATGTCTAAAAGCTTTCATTCTTTGAATGTGTTTCCATGTAATTATGTTCTATCCAATACTGTCTCCTAGAGTCCTCATATTAAAAAAAGTTATTCATCCAGTTTGAGGGTTTTTAGGGATATAAGTAAGCATATGTTCTAAAAAATGGCAGCTATGTCATTTTTCTCCTTATTGAAGGAAATATTCCAAGGTTTCCAAATATCCACATTTTTCAAGCAGATTTTCAATCTGTGATGACACAGCTCTAAGACAGCATTTCTTTTCAATTTCTGCCCGGATAACATTAAAAAAAATAGTTGTTAGACAAAGAGGAAATTTACCACTGTGAGACCTGTGAAACGTAGAAAAACAGTTTTAATATTTTTCACTTTTACTGCAATATAAATTAGAAATTGAGATCTTCTAAACAGTCTTCATCACATTTTAATTAGTTTAAATGCTCACTAGATGATTTGCTGAGTGTCCCATTTACACTTCTTATTGCCTGTGGCATAGGCTAGGAAATGAGATTGCCTGGAAATTCTCTTTCCACTCTGCAAAGCTTTAACTGAGCTTAAAGATTGTCGCTGTTACTGCCTGAAGCAAAATAGCCAAGCATTCTGTGATTTTTGCCAAGGATCTTTTATCTAGGAACCAGGATGAACACTTCCCCCCATTAAAAACCCTAAACCTGACAGCTTATGAAGACAAGCAGTGGCATTAGTTCAGATCTAGATAAATTTGTACTTCAATATGAAATAAAATCTGCACCTTAATG
>WBNO01024185.1:0-27155 GCA_013400575.1 Peucedramus taeniatus
CAGCCTTGTGATTCTGTGATTCTGTCTTCATGGCTGGGGGCAGACCACTTGCTTCCTAAGACAAAAAGCAAGATGGTTTCAGGGAATTACGGACACTATGCTCTAATGAAAGCCATCTGGTCAGGCTCATTGATTCAGCAAACCTGAGACTGAAATCAGATGCACCCATGACATCCAAAATAAAATCAGACAATATGGGTCTTCATATATCTGTGACCACATTGCACACCAAACTCTATAATTTAATTTTTTTTACAACTGCCCCCTTACTTTAGGCCCATGTTCCACCTTACTCACTTTCTCTGCTGAACTGTTATGCTGAAAGATATCTTAACTGAGAAATCCTATTCACTATGCCATTTAAATCATTGTTTGTTTTGAATATTTGTAGCAGTGTGTGGCTACAGTGATGAGCATGTCCAGGGAGGCAACAGCCCATGGCAGGGGAAACAGACCAGACGAGTCTCTGCTGTTTAGCAGGAAAGTCCATTTTATTTCCCACCCACCCTTCCCCCCAACCTTGTGCCAGGGCGGGCAGGAGGCAGAGGCACGGGAGCCCGAGTAAAGCCCAGAGAGCAGAGAGAGGGAGAGGGCAGAGAGAGCAGAGAGACTGCAGACCCAGGGCCGTGGGGTTTTATAGGGTATCACAGGGGTGGAGTAAGGGTTTGGGTCAAGGGATGCGTTATTAGCAACACAAGAAGGTAAGATCAAATTCCTACCTCTTAGGAACAGGAGCATACCACAAATATTTTTCCACAACATTTAGGGAAAAAAGTAAGTATACCCTCAGCACTATTTATGCTTTATTTGATGCTTATTCAACTGAGTCACAGACAGCTTTTTTCTCAATATTCTTTCTTCTTTTTTATTTCATGCATTTTCTTGTTCCTCCTTGCTCTTATTACTTTCCTCTTTCCATTCCTTTGAGATTGAGGTTATATTTCTACCTTTTATATGATTATTTATTTACATGCATATGGTTTTGTTTCCTCCATATTGTTTTATAATGTTGTATTGTGAAGGTATTTTCTTGAATTTGTATGAAAAATCTATTCAAAGAAAGAAAGATAAAATGGAAGAAGCCATCAAGCACCTTCCAGACATGTCTTTCCCTGACATGATGAGATTATAAAGACCTTTCTTTCCTCAGTTTTGTCTTTGAAATGGTTTGTTTGATGTTATTTACCTCCTCGCCCCTCCATGACAGGGTAAATGGAAAAGTGTAAATTCATTACTGGCAAACATAGGAGTTGTTGAAGCACAATATAAAGTTTCCTGTACTATAATACTCTGTTAGAAAAGCATTTGGTATATGATCAATATTCTTATGTGTGCTGGGGAGAGGGGTCTGGAGTCCAGGAGGGGAGCTGAGCCTTGGGAAGGAGAAGAGATGTGTTTGCCCTAAAGGAGTAAATATTTGCCTATTTTGTTGTTGCTTTTGTTTCCCCCTACCCAAAAGAATAAATTTTCTGTTTGTTTTATATTGCAAGTTAATATTCCCAAGTCAAGTCTGTTTTGCCTGTGACAGTACCCATTAAGAGATTGTCCTGTCTGTTATCTCAATGCAAGAGTTTTCTCACTCTCTTTTTTCCTCATGTTTTCCTCATCCTAAGGAGGAGGGGATAGGCAGTGAGCGACTGTGTGGGACCATGGCTGCCAGCTGGGACCAACCCATCATATCATGCAATGAATGTTTTAACATTCTCCCAAATGTCACATAAAATAATGACATAACTGATTACTGAGCACCTGCATTTTCAGTTCTTATGCCATGAAGAGCGATTTTTAATTTTTTTCTTCCTGAATGTGTTTCCTAATCACACATGCACTATTATCTACAAAATTTAAATCTGTTCTGCATTTCTCAGCTTGTGCTCCTGTAGTTATGTTGTGTACATTTTTGAAAAGATGCCCTCTAGTTTCACAGGAACATTTAAAAGAAATAAAGAAGACTCTTGTACTGATGAAATATTCATTGCCACTCAATACCTTTGCTTTGGTTCTCTGTATCTCAATTAGCACATTACATGGGAGATGATTTAAGATACGCTTTTGTGCAATAAGTAATCATAAATGATTAAAGTAGATAGATGAGAGCACAATTCATAAGGGTCACACAGAGCTGGGTGAAACAATTGCCAACTTCTTGTGAGATATTCTTTTTTCATGATGGTTTTTAAGGTTTTTCTGCCTTCCAAAGCTTCTGTCTCATAGTTTATAATTAACAGTGTGAACCTATGAATTCAAACCCTCTGGGTTTGAAGACCTTCAATTATTGAAAGATGGTACTAAAAGTGAAAACGGGCAATTTTCAAGCATTTAGTAAAATTTTGTGTCCAACCTTTTCTTGACGTGAACTGGAAATTGTGGTTGAGAGTATATTTTGCAAAATGAGCATGAAACATACAGCCCTAAATTGCTTCAGCAGCTTTGAAATTCCAGGTTATAAGGGACATTAGGTTATAAGTCTTTTATGGAGCTTGGATACTAAGTATTGCATGTGGTCAACAGTCATTGCATTTTCATAGGAACCACAGGGAAGTTTTTATTATTTCCTTTTTCTATATGGATTTACAAACAGTTGTCAAATATTTTTTAAACTTGGATTTAAGTATATATGAGTGTTGCTCTGGAGGTTAAGGTCAGGGATGGCCTTCAAGGGGAAGCACAGTTAAGACATGAGTTTAAGAAGATTTCAACAGGTCTTTGTCTTCCCATACTCTGTTATATTTACTTGGTCTTTCCCACTAGGGAATAAGTGATGACTGTTGTATTTAGATACAGGAAAATGTCATATGGTGACAAAAAGTGGAGTGTTCCAAGAAATTGAGATATTGACTAAATTAATTGCCATAAGTTTTTCCATTGCATCTGATATTCCTTAAGATTTTCTTATGGCAATAACTCATAAAAAAAAAAACCAAAAAAAAACCAACAAAACAAGAAACAACCCAGCAAATGTGAAAGCATGGTCAACAATCATAAAGAAAAACAAATGTCTTCCAGTGAAGTTTGTCTAGATTAGGAGTAAGAATAAAATAAACCTCCAATTCCTTGTCAGACCTCTCTTTAGCTTCAGAGCAGAAATCAGAAATGTAGAATATCTCATTAAAATAGAAATGTCAAACCTAAGATGAGTTCTGAAGGACAGCAAAAGGTAAAAATTCCTTTTAAATACCATGACCCTACTAGTTCATTAAGTTGGGACTAGAATTGTTAACTAAGTTGTCAGCTGGTACTGAAAAGGAATTACATTGAAACAGCACTTTGATATACTCAGTGGGTGCAGAGATTTAAATATCATCTTTTTGTACCTAATGAGAATTAGATATTGAGCAAAATGTCCCAAAATGTCAGCAGAACATGTGCTGTTGAGAATTTTTTCAGGAGGCAAGTAGAGGGATCAATTAATTTTTCTAATACTATAGAAGGGGCCTCTTTAGATGGTCTTTAAGGGATATATTAGGAAAATGTGGTGAAAAAATTTTTGAGGAATCATCAATTGTATGATCCAAATTACAGGATTTTTTTGTGGGTTAAAAACCCATTCTCTGTTATTTAATTAATTTGCAAACAGTCTTCCTGTGTTTTAGTTCCTTACATATACATAATGGCAATAACAACAGAACTAATTAGATAAGATATTTCTGGGCTACGATGTTTTTGATTTAAACAGATTTTTTCCCATTAATAATTTCAATGATGAACTAAATATTCTTGTAAAATAAAATTGCTAGATAAAGCTGTTTTGAGATAACTGAAAGTTTGTATTTTATTATATTCTACCTGGTTTCTTTTTATTTGATCCGTTTGTAAAAAGAATTAATAACAGCCCATTGATTTATGAAGCATTAAAATTAAAAGTAGTAAACTCCCTAATATTTTGAAACCATTTTTCCTTGCAAATTAAATTATGTCGAACCCTATACAATTTTAACACAAAAAATGTGTTGAACAATATTTGCTACAAATTTCGTCAGTTTGTCTATGAGGATATTATGGGAGACGATGTCAAAAGCCTTATTTAAAGTCAAGATTAACAACATTCGCTTCCTTATCAGGAAGCTACTTTTTTAATTGCAGAAGATTATCAGGTTGGTTAGGATGATTTCCTCTTCATAAATCCATACTGGCTATACCTAGGCACCTTCTTGTGCTTCCTACATTTAAGAATGGTTTGCAGGATTATTTCCTCCTGGGGTCAATGTGAGCCTGACTGGCTTGTAGTTCTCTGGATCTTCCATCTTGACATTCTTGAAGGTAGAGCTGCCCCTTTCTTTTTTCCAGTTTCCATGGTCTTTCAGATATGACTGATAGTGGCCTTAGAGTGCTAGTGTCCATCTCCCACAGCACTTGTTGGAGTACCCTGTTGGATCCCAGGAACTATATATTCAGACTGATTAGGTGTTCCTTAACTGAATCTTCCACTGAGAGCAAGGTCTCATCACTGAAGACTTTCCTGTTGGTGTAAGGTACCCAAGATTTCTTGTACCTAAGATTTCTGAATTTCTTTACTTACTAGTAAAGACTGTGAGTACTTTTTCTGTGTCTTTTGTCGCCAGTTCTCCTGCCCCATTCAGCAGTAGGACCACAGTTTTCCACATCTTTGTTTTGCTACTGATAAGCCTGTAGAAACACTTGTTGACCTGCATGTTTCCCTTATTACATTCAACTTCAAGTGCCCAGACAGTATCCTTGTTTATTCAAACAGGCTTTCTACTGCCTTAGGCTTGCTCTACATGGGGTTGGACCCTCCTTGGGTCTGGAAGAGGTTATCCCAGACCCCTCTTCTCTACAGAACCATATTCTCTGGGGTCTTTCCAAATAAGCCAAAAACTATCTCCTCAAATCCAGGGAAATCATGCTTTTTTTTTTTTTTTCCCCTTCTGAATACTATCATCCCATGGTCACTGAAGTCAGGACTTCCAACCCTAACCCTGAATTCCCAGCCACTTCCTTCTTGTTTGTAATTATAAACTCTAGCAGTTCGTCTATCCTCAAGTATTGCTTAGTGACCTTTGCCAGTCCAGAAGTTATCATCAATAGACTTCTGAAACCTCATAGTTTTCTTACACCCTGCTGAGTTCCCCCACCACCAGATATCAAGGTGGTTCAAGTCCTCCCTAAGGACAAGAGCCCACAAATGTAAGACTCCCTTCAGTTATTTGTAGAAGGTCTTATCTGCATCTTCTTCCTCTTGAAGCTGTCAGTAATACACTAGCCTTGTATACATTGTCTTGTTCTCTAATCCTGACCCCTCCCTCTCAACTATCTCATCACTCCCAGATTGCATTCCCACATCTCTCTCACTCACCTAAAGGATGACTTCCTGTAAATCCTAAAAGACCTAAAAGACACACCTACTGGCATCAGCTGACTCATCGTAGCCACCTGTGATGACAGTGAGACAGTATATATGTGATATACAAAATCACACAAACTTTCTGAGCAATGAATTATCTTTACAGGGCAGAACAAGACATCACCATGCAATCTCTCATTAAGGCAATATTAGGAGTGTAATTAAATGTTTTTAATACAAAATGTAGTCTTGGGTGCAGGACAGTAGAAAGAACCCATTTACAAACTCACAAATGGGGCACATTCAGTGTGGTTTGTGCAGCACTTGTTTTGAGGTGGTTTCCAACACAATGATTGTAAATGAACATGTCTGCTTCTGAAAATGAGAGTAGAGTCAGGCCCAGCACCTGTGGAAAAGTTCTGTGAAACAAGCTGAAACCTTGTTCTGTGAAACAAGATCTAGTGGCTTGTGCAATAAGTTACTGTGCAATTCAACATATGCACAGCAGATAAAACCATCATCATTTCACACTTCCTCTTGGCTGAGCAGATTCTAATGCTGAAGCCCTTTTTATTATAGTCTTTTTTATTAATAATTCGGTTTCACTCTCCCCTGTCACAAGGGGCGTAAATTATTTTCTTAACACTTGCTTTCAGTGGTGAATAATTAAATCTGTTTAATAAAAAGTATTTTCTTTTAGTTCATGTCTCTGTACTGCTGTCTTACTTTTCTACTTGATTTCTGCTATTACTTGTAAGTGCAAGAGACTAATGTGTAAGTAGTACATAATCATATTTGACTACTATCATGGATGAATAATGCATAAGTCTAAAACCAATTTTTTGCTATAGTCTATGAGTGTTTAAAACTGAATAGCTATTGTAGTTGCCAAAATATGTCTCTGTAGTTTTCTATAGCTTTTTAAAATTATGCTTGTTTTCAACTCTAATTGTTGAAACAGTTTTGAAACTTTTATTGTTTTTCATTAACATATACTTGAATATACCAATATTAAACACAAATGAAGAAAAATTAAGAACTTTGTTTCACCAAAAAAATAGAAATTAACAGTATCTTTTGACGTTTAAAAATTAAACAAAGAATTGAATGTTTATCCCACAGCTTCAAACAATGATTAAACCTGTTTTGCAAATTCTGGCTAGTAACAGCAGAAAAAACCCAACATATTTCTTCATTCTCCTCCACTTTATGCATTTCACGACTGTAAATGCACTAACTGATTTAGCATTGGAAATCAGAAGAGATTTTAAGATATTTTACTGTTGTAATTAATGGAACTTCACTGTCTGGTGGCCCAGAGCAACCTGAAACTCTACCATACAGGAAAATGATTGAGTCTTTTCTCTTTCCCAAAACCCTGAGTGCCTACTGAATCAGCTCTTATCTCTTTGCAAACTCAAAATATTGTTATGTGTGAAAAGGAGACGCAATATGTAAAGCCAAGCATTTATTTTTTGTATAGCTGAAATCTTAACAGTTTAGTCAGAGAATTATGAGCAGTCCAGATTTGTCTTACCCTTCCAGTGCTCTGAGCCCTCATCTCTGTAACTTCAGTCTTAACTCTGTAACTTCAGGGGATGAAATTAGAATCCTTTTATTATAGACATACTTATGCCTGAATTAATGGGCAAACAAGACCATATGCTGAAGTCAGTTGTATGGATTTTAATGTTTGAAGGGGAGAGAGAGAGAAGAGAGAGAGAGAGAGAGAAAGAAAGAGGAAGAAGAGAAGATGTGGAGGAAGGAGAGAGAATTGTGGTGATAACCCCATGAAACACAGAGTTCAATGGGTTAATGTACATTTAGGTTTATGTGGGATTGCCCAGGTAACTCCCCTGGGTGGGTGGGAGATGTTTTGCACTGTGTTTTGCAACACTGTGGATCATGTACAAGGCCCCAAAAATTAATCTGGGGGCACTCTGTGGGTCTTTGATGGTTTATGACTCCTTCTAAGATATCACAGCTGCATCTCATGTCAGTGAAGTTGAGCCAGTTATGACCCATCCAAAGGGATGAAAACACTCTGGCCTTTGTGGGAATGTCAATGTTCCATGGGAATGTAAATGTCCAGTGGGAATGTGACCTTTCCAAGAGGGAATAGGGGTTGTTTCACAACTTAGCCAGTTTGTGTAAGTGAGGAAAACAAACATGGTAAAAACCCCTATCCAATCTTGGCAGATTCTGCTTCTTATCTGTCCCAAAACTTAGCTTGTAGCCTCTGGTGTTCTACCCCTCTGTGGGTGGGTGTTCTACCTGTCTGTACCATGTGAACAGAAGCTTTGACAACACACACTAAAAATTCTTCCTCCCCCTTGGCTGGGGGGACAGTGTGCAAACTTGGCTTCAGCAAATGAGTCTGTGGGGTATGGCCTCCCCCAGCCTTGTTTACCTCTCTTTAGATCTGAGATAGACAATAGTACCACCTTTGTCTTATCTCAGTTTCTCATCAAGTGGCTTAACTCACAATCTAAATTCCCAAAATCCATAAGAAATATTTGGGGGTGGGGTTGGCTTTGGCAGTCACAGGTTCTTTGTGCAGCTTGCTAGAGTGGGCAAAATCCTTTGGTGATCTAAACAGAGTTTAAGGAAATTATGATTTTCAAGTCTTTTACAGATGACAGAGGCAGATGGGGTTTATGCTGAGTTGTCAGCATTTGGAGTCCTCTCCCAAGACCTCCACTAAGAAATATGACATTAATGTTGTGTGTTCCTTCTTCTTCCCTTTTGTCTTTCCTTCGTACATTATTTTACTTTTGTATGTTTTCTCACCTGCTTCTACACTTTGTTTTTAATCCAGTGGTCAGCAACTTCATTTTAATTCCAAGTTTTGCATGTTAGATTCTGCATTTTTATCCTCCTCCTTTTGTCTACAAACAGGTTTCTCCAGCTTCACATCTGCATTTTTTTAACCAAGCATAGCTGAATTTTATATGGCAGGGGGAAGAGGGAGGAGCAGGCACTCACCTCTTCTGATGTCATGCCTGTATTCTTCTACATGTATCCTGTGTCCCCACTTCTCCAGGTCTCTGTACTATTAGAGTAAAGGATTGCACAAAATGTCACTCTGCTTTTTATAGTTATAATCATTGAGGCAGAAAACTTAAAGTTTGACATAATTCAAAAATATTCCAAATTCTCTTAATCCCCATCACCTATTCTCTAATAGCACAATGTCTGTGATTTTAACCCAAATCTATGGTCTTAAGCTGTAAAACTTTTATTGTTTAAAATGTCATATAAAATGGTTTATTGCTCTAAAATGATTTTGCCATAATGAATCTGTTATTTTGGAAAAAAAAAATTACTTATATATTTCATTGTGTATCTTTGAAGTATGATAATGTTAAAGGGCATGGAGCTAGGTGCATGAAATTCCTAACAGCAGCCAAAAATACTGAGAAGAACCCTATAGGTAAAATAGTTACTGGAGAAATTCATATTATTTGAATACACTTGCCAGAAATCCATTTCATTTTAATTCATCTACAATACTTGTTAACAGTGAGTTGAAAATTACCAAGTTTCTGACTTTGTTTTTCACGATCTCTTTTGCAAAACCTTTCATGCAAGTTACAATTGGAAAATACTGTACTTATTGCCCTTTAGAATACACCATACACTAATATGTGAAAAAAAATAGTGAATGATTTTGTTTAAATAAAACAAATAGAATTAACTTGTCAGTAGTTAAAGGCAGTCTGATTACTGATATACTATTTAGAAAGCTTCTATTAAAGATAAGACTTTCTATTCTAGGAGCATTAAAAAGATTATCTTAGCTACCTTTGATCTGACAATAATATTAAGAAAGACAACAAATTCTTAACTGATTAAATCAATAGCCACTCTGTAAAAAATTCTTATTCTTTCAAACTTGTTTTTCTTTGAGCAAGGACAGGAAGTCATTATGGCAGTTATAAAAAAATGAAAAATTTTAAACAGTTCATTAAGAAGCCATCACAGCCTTTTGGTATTTTTGAAATATTTCTCATGATTTTAATGAGCTTGAAACACTATTTCATCATTTAGGAAAGAACATTTCCTTTAGATACATGATATTAGAAGTTCTCTATTTTCATTAAAACATGCTTGGCTTGGTTTACCAATGCAACTTTTGTTTGTTTGCCTGGATTGAAAAAACTTTAACTGTGGTGCCAGAAACTAGAATAAGTTTGCTTATTTGTGGCTTAAAGGAATATATGCATATGATTAAAATTGTCTCACCATGAAATGAAAAAATCCATTGACAGTCAGAAATGTGGTAATTAAGAAAGTGACAAACATGGAACAATTGCAATAACTAGAAGGGAAGGTTGTGGCCTTCTGGCTTTAGGGGGTGATCATTTAACTCTCTTGCTTTGCACCTTAAAAGCAGTTCTAGATGGATAATACATGCTGACTTGTTTCAGAAATTTGTCTTTGATGTTGATTGATATTTTCACTGGAGAAAAAGGGTTTTTGAGGGCTTTTTTCAAGTGATTTTCATGAGGGAGATCAGTGCAATCAGAAACTTTTCTCATGCTGCAGTTCTTGACCTGTGAAACAGGGCACATGAAAACCTAATGAGAAGTTACTTTCAAGGAATCTATGGAAAGGATAAATTTTCAACAGTACTCTAGAAAATTTGAACAACACTACTTAGATCATGATTAGCCACTTTTGGCCCATCTAATGGGCTAAAATAAACCAGGGAATATTAGTAATTAATAGGGATACATTGGTAGGTTTTGGCAGCATTTATAAGCATAGAAATACGTAGTGCTTTTTAATGTTGAGATGGACAACCCCAGTAATTATCCATGAATATTCCCATAAGCAAGACTCCACCCAGATTAAAGCTAAGGATGTGGAGAGACTCTACATGCATGTCCACAGAGATGGGCCCTGCCTGGTAGATTCAACAATAGCCTTGGGCTCTGGATAAGCAGATGAACTTCTAAGGTGGATTGCACAGTGCCTTCTTTCTTCACCTGAACAGCCTCCGACATCTCTTAAATTTTCATGTACAATAGATTTATTTAGCTCATAAAACTAATGAATTTATCATGATCCATAATTCCTGTTTCATAATTCATTGTAGAAATAAAGTTGCCCCTGACATTTAACACTTTGAAGTGTTTTCACTTAAAGGTCACCTTTACTAATAAGTACTCTTTTACTTGAGGGAAGCATTTTAACAAAACAGGTTGGAGTTTTTTTCAGTTTGATAATTCTCATCATAATAGTTCAAACTCCAAAGAATTCTTAAAAAGAAATGCAGATTAGGTAGACCAAGTGAAAAATGCTTGATATCAGTATTACTGCATCTAATATCTTCTCTGGAAGTTTCTGAAAGGTTATGAATGTGAAACATAAAGATTGCTGATCTCCAAGAGTATGTTTTTATAATGCCAGGTAAGAAAGTTTATAAGATATCTCAGTTTACAAGATTTGTGCCTCTCAGAACATACACCACTTTGAAATACATTTTCATGGTCTCTTCCTTCTACAGTCTAGAGGGATATACATCATGACATTAAGCAAGTTGAATACTATTTTTTTCCATAGTGAGGAAAAAACCTGTTAAAATTTAGGCAGAAATATGGATTTCTCTCATGTAAGATGAAAAATTATTCTTTCAAGGCTGAAGAATGCAACACTAAACGCAAATTCTTGAATAGGCACTGGAAAGAATTGAGTCATGTTCCAAAGAAATGCATTCTTGAGACATCCCAGAAAAAATAGCAGAAAACAAAAAGAACAAGAAGGTCACTCCTTAGTGCTTCCTTTACTGTTACCTGTGCAAAACACAGCAGTAGTGTGTGTCTGTATCCCATGACTGCAATTCTCTGCCCTTACAGTTCCNTGTATCTGCTGTCATCTATTCTGTGCCCAGAAATGGGTCTTGTAGCTTTACATTAGGCCTGGAGAAGGGGTGAAGGGGTGGAATTTTTCACAGTCTGTGTTCAAAAACACCGAGATAAGGCTCTCAGTTTCTACCCAGCTCTTAGGGTTTTTTTCCCTCTGCTTCACAGGAGAGAGATGAAAGGTTTTTTTCCTTGCTTTTTAGTTGCTTCTTTTTGTTAGCTAGGCCAAGAAGTTTTTCCTGGAACTGCTGCAGCTTTTTCTTCTGGAACTGCTCAACTTTTCTCTGATCGAGACACCAGAACATCACCGGGGGCACCTCCACGACCCAGAGGCCCGCTCCAGACTTGGAGAGACTGAGCCACACCTACAGAAGGACTCTGAATTTACCATCTCTTCAGAGCAGAGCAGTGAGAGGTTTAATTATTTAACATTGTTCATTCTTTTCATGACTGTGGACATCCTGCCTGTTGAATAAACAGGTTTTTTTTCACTTTCTCCACAGGAGCCTTTTCCGAATCGGTGGGGAGGGGTTGCTGGAATCTGCTTTCTTCAAGAGGAGACACCCCTTTGGGACATTTCCTCCTAAATTTGTCTCAAACCAGGACAGTAGTCTCATTTGAACCTGTGTTGAAACCAAAACCATTATATAATGAAACCCACAACACAGCAGTATAATTACAATAAGAACCTGTACTTGTGTTATTAGAAATTTCTTAGATGGGTCAGGTGTTACAGTATGGTTTAAACCCAGAAGAGCAAAGAAAATTAAGTCTCTGTGTATAAAACAGAAAGAACTTTGAAGGTTCAAAATATACCCAAAAATGAGATGAAAACCAAATAAGGTTAGATGTTGGTGTCAAGAAAATTGATATATTTTATTTATTAATAAAAGACACAAAAAAAAGAAAATTAAGTAAGAAAGAAATAGAAAAAGACGTATACGGGGGGCTGGGGGGACAGGGGAAGAGTGACAAGGGTTAGGTGGAAGTGTATCACCCATCCAAGGGTCCCAAAAACATCTCGTTGCTCCCCTCCATCTGGACTTCTTGGTGGTGAGGGTCTTCTGTCAGGGGGGCTGATAGGCTGATAGGAGACTATCAGCCATGAACTGGTGGCCTGTCTTCCTAATCAAATATTTTTTTATTCTTCATGGATTTCTATCTTCTTGCAGTGACAAAACCAAGAAAACCTTTTGATGTGGGATGCTGATATCTGTCCACTACTTTAGGGTTTGATTAATAATTTATATAATTTTGTAGGGCATCAAAAGGATTGATGGGTTGTGCTGCACTTAAGTGTACTCTTAATCATGGCCATTAGGCCATTATTACTTGCAGAGTTCACATCTCCCAGGAGATTAAATAACTCCCAAGATGGAAGTATTCACTTCAGATTTTTACTTTACAACTTCTGGATAAAAGAAAAGAGCTGCACTAGCCTTTCCTACTGAGCTATTTTTAAATTTCCAGTTACACAGATAGATGTACAAACCCCAATGGACATTCTGGTTGATTTCTCTTTTCCATTTCAGAGAAAATGGAAAGAAAATATCCATTTTCTTTGAAAGTTTGTAGGACTTTATTGGCTTCATCTGAGCTGAATTTTTGTCATTGTATGAAAAATGCAATTTGCTAGGAGTTCCTGAAAGTTAATTTATCAGTGTCCTTCATTAACTAGATTTTCAACAGTGAGAGTTCACTTATAGTTCACTTATCACTTATTGATATCATAATTTTGATCATTTTCTCACTATGTTTTCAATGACAGTTCCTTAAACCTGTTTTTCCTCTGCCTTATGAAGCTACTGCAAGCTACTGTTACCTCTTCAGCTATTTGCTTACAGCAGAGAATATAATGTAATATAGTTGCAATTACAGTGCTGAAAATTGTGGAAAATGCATTTTTATATGCTATAAGAGATATATGGGCAAATCTGCTTTAAATATAATTACCTGACTGATAAATATAAGTTAAGACCTAGATGCCCTTTACTTTCTTTTCTCTTTAATGCAGAGAAGGGCTTCAAGCCTTGTGAGGTATCAAATCAGTCTATATGATGAAATTCTTACTTTTGGTCTTATTTGATAGATAAATCTAGAACAAGGAGAACTAAGCTTTAGATGAAGTCCTATATCCAGGTAAAGACCCATGATATTTAGTGGCTGGACATAAACTTTCAGCAGTGAAATAAGAAGCATTCAGTTCCGAAAAACAGGAGTCTTGGACTTTTCCTTGGTATTGTAACTATTGCTCTACTACTAAAGCACAAGATACTGATTTCTTGGACATATTTCTACAAGCTTTCAAAATGGAAATAACATTCTGAGCAAGCAGCAAATCCAAGTGGGACAAGGGTAGGGTATAAGTCTCATTCTTTTTTTCCCTGCTGAGTTCTTTGGATTGCTAGCAAAACAAGCAAGCAATACATTTCACTGTCAATCACTTGAAAAAGAAATTACTTTTCCTTACATCTTTTCAAGATCTTTCAGTATGTATGCCCAGGTGCTTTTCTTTATTATGTATTTGTTCAAAATATGCTGAACTATTTGAAACAGTTTTAGTAGGAGCACAAAGGCCATAAAAGCAGCATCTTGATGAATTTTTATTTTGCACTGTGTGCTATTCATGTAGAATAGTAGAAAAATAATGTGGAAAGTTTCAAAATTCACAGATGATAACGAGAATTTCAAAAAAAGACTTTTTCAGGTCTTCTTGATTTATGAGCCTGGGTTTGTGCCAAGAACAGCAACTAACTGAGATGTTTCAAACACTTAATCACTCATCTTTCTAGTGTGGCTGTAGCACCACAAGGCAGAATAGCCTTTGATGCCAGTAAGGACTGACAGTAAGACATTGGATGACCTACTTAACTCTGCAGGGACTTTAACCTCTGAAATAGTATAACTAGATACCAGGTGTCAAAACACAGGTCTTACATGAAGCTGATGAAGATCAGGTGGTTACTGCTTTCAGTGCATGTGTTGTCTATCTTCTAGTGCCAGGAAAAAAATGCTGAATTTCATTTATATTTTCACTGTGTAGATTTTTTTTAGTATGTCAATTTATAGGAACTAATAAAAATAATTGTGGGTAGAATACATTAAAATTTTAAAAAGACCCATAACAACATGCTGGAAGTATTGGTTATTCATTTCCTATTTTTGATTCTCTGGAACAAAATATTTGATTCTGAAAATTAATCTACTTGTACTCTTAACACTTATTAGTCCATGTCAATTTGAATTAATGCAAAACAGTAACAGTAAGTTGAAAAAGTGACTTCAAGAATTCTGAAATCTGCTTCCATTTTTTTCAATTAATAAATCAAAAAGTTTTAAAAATATATATTTTTTAATGCTTTTGATTATTTATCTTGAAGGCAAAATCTGTTCTGGACTCTTAGAAACAAGAAGAGGATTTGCTATTTCCTAAATTGGTAAAAAAGGCCTAATCCAGATTCTTGAACCAGAAATCAAAGTCTTAGAAAACCTGAACAGGAAAACTCAAGATACAGTTTAAAAGAGAGTTTTTTAGCCTACATCAGGACCGCCCTTTTGCATTATGAAATGATGGAACAATCTTGTGAAACATTTGAGATAAATTCTTACTCCCATTAATCTTCCTAGCTTTGATAATATTTCCAAAAATACTGTTAGTTTTGTCACAGTAGTGCTAAAGGTTTAAAGCATCCTACACATTTCTACAAAAATTCTTAAAAGAGCACAGCTTCTGTTTTAACAGTGTCTTAGTCAATTTCTAAGACAGTGCCTTACATTTATCTTTCATTTCATATACTTGAAATGGAAAACATTACCATTTGATTTTAAAAAGGGTAGGTCATTCCAAAGAAACATGTTACCTAAAAAATACAACAAATTTTCTGTAGAAAGGGACATAGAGTAGCTCAAATTTACACAAGCTTAATTTTCCTTGAGACTTTATGTGAAATTATTAAATCAAAATGGAGGACAATGTGATACAATTTTAGAAGGGTGGGATGGATAACCCAGATTTATAAACTGACTAAAATGGTTTCACTGCAAGACAGAGAATAATATTTGTACTGAAAGAAAAACAACGTGGAGAGCTTTATTAGTGGAGTACCACAGACTCCTCCTCAGCTGTATATAATATTTTAATTTAAAAATTTGGCACACAAGCTGAAAAAAAGAATTTAGCAAATGACAAAAATGTGTTAAAGAAATTCAGCAAGAAAGGAACAAAATTCATAAAGTAGAAATTATAGAGACCAAAACTGCAAATTTTTCATGTACAATGCTGTGTTCTTTTTCCAAAAGTGACAGGATGAAAGAGATGTAGTTACATGTGGGGTTCATTTGTACCTTTTCTATTTAACTGATGACAAGCAAGACTGATTATACTGATTATTAAATGGTGCCAGGGCAGACACATTGGCTCTATCTTTCCATATAATACTGTATAAATGTTCCAGATCACTCAGAGCCAGTTTGGGCATCTTTATGTCTTTCTCTCACACAAAATAATTTCAGCTGAGGAGGATGTGATTGCGTTTTACATATGGGATTGCAGTTCATCTAGCAGATAAGAACAAAATTACATTATTAGCATAAGAAGAAATGGACCAATTTTACTGTTAAAAATAAACCTGAAACTGGAAGAAAAAAGGTTTTTTTTTTAAGAAGCATGTATAGGACAAGAAATTGAATAGTTAGAAGACTGATTCTGACATTTATGAATAGACAGTAAGCTCAATGAAATAATAGTAAATTTCTAGTCCTCTATTTTTCTATTTCATTGGATCTGTAATTTCCATGAGAATATGATACCATTTGAATCAGATTACATTAACTACTGTAAAAACTTAAACAACTGAGGGATGAGAACTTTATGGTTTTATAGGTTGAGTCTCCTGAGTAAAAACAGAAGGTGAAGAATAATTTCTATGATGTGCTAGCTATTCCCACCTACAAGCTGCAGGAATGTTGCTTTTAAGTCATTGAATGAATTTCAGTTTTATCATAATTTTTGAGCTTTTTACTCTGTGGAAAGATTTATTTTTCCCTTACTTTTAAATGGAACATTTTTATAATCTCACAATAAAAATACGATAGAAGAATAATAAACACTAACAAAGTAATAGAAAATGTCCACTAAAACTTAAAAAAAAATTAGGAAGGAGAAATCTAACATGGGTGGATTTAGAAAAGAAAAATCAAACTTATTTCTTTGGAAAACTAATTACTCAAAAGAAAAAAAACAATCACATGAAGTGAACAGGACTCTGTAATTGTAGGACTAGAAATGGCTAGAAGGCACACTAAATCACTTTAAACAGACCAATATATTTTGTATTTTCTTAGATGTGCAAATTGTAAAATAAATTAGAATTTTTCTTGCTTTGTGGAAAGGAAAAAAGTTCAACATCATGTTACTTTTAGTTTATTACATTGAAAAAATAAAAGGAATATCAGTTACAGTCATCTAGAGAGAAATTATTGCAGTGATGTCATAAAACTTCACAGCACCAAGGAAAACTCCAGTTGCAGTGCCAAAAAGCCCACTGCAAGAGAATTAATGATTCCTTACTCTTAAACCATTTAAATAAAAATTTTCATTGGTTTAATGTAAATTTTAAAACAACAACAAAAAAATTTTAAAATAGAGCATATGTCTGGAAATTACATTACATCACACCTTCGAATAGCAAATCTGGACCTGTTCTAGTAGCCTGAGTAACTTGTGCAGCCTAAGGTGAAAGATAACTTATATTGTTGTGTCTTGTTTTAATTACAACATTCTTTTTTGGTCTTTTGACTCTTCTGAATTGATGAGCTTTAATTTAATTTAGAAGCTCGAGCATAAGCAGGACACTTGACAGTCCATGTTGGAGCAGGCTTATCCTAAAGGACTGCAGCTTTTGATAAGGAACTTCATTGGACCTTGAGGAAAAGAGTTCAAAGGAAAGAAGAGTAGGAAGGAACAGTTCACCCTGACTGCCTATTTCCCATCCACCTGCACCACTCAGAGGACGTAGGAGAGGGAGGAATGATGGAGAGAAGTTGAGCCTGGGAAGAGGGTGACTAGGGGAAGGTGGTGCTTTGGTTAATTTTCTTCTTTCTATTCAGGTATATCTTAATTGGCAATAAATTAGGTTACTTTTATGACTGGGTCTGTTTTGCCCGTTACAGTAACTGGTGTATGATCTCCCTGTCTTTGTGTCAGTCCATGAGCTTAATTTTATTTTCTCCTCCTGTCCTGTTGAGAAGTGGGAAGAAGTGAGTGGGCGTACAGTCTATCTTTCATTATCCTACTTCAACTGCAGTCAGATATCATGACAATAGTTTTTATGTTCCTTCCTACTTAAAAATAATCAAATCTATTTTCTAAAATAGCCATTGTGTCACATACCATGGGATTGCATCTCATCTTATGTGTGAGAATTATTACAATGAAGAAAGGCCTTTCCAGTTATCAGCTAAAGCTATTGCAGGTTTCCCAGCCTTTCAGTATTTGCATATTTTTCATCCAAATACTTTTTTGTGCAAAACCTATAAGTACTTCCTGAAGCAGAGAACAGAATCCACAACATCCTTATACTTAATTGTGTATAATGTTTAGGATTGTATCTTTCTGGTCCTTTCTTTATGGATCAATAAATCTTCAGATTAAAACAGGATATGAGACAGACCAATGTCATCACCAGTATATTAAGCAGGACTCAAACCCCACGATTCTTATGCTGTGGATGAGTTCACTCCTCACTGAAGTCAGCACTGACTATTTGTAAAATCAGTACAAGACCTGCAGCCTGCTATCAGCAATGTTATTACTATATGTACTGAGTTACATAACTGTGGTAGTCAATGAAATGCTTAATATTAAGATTCCAGCTCAGGAGTGTGTACATCAAACTTTTAAACTCTGATAAAGTGGTAATAATTTTGGTCATTTGCAGAAGTGAAATGTTGGGTCCTTGGAACACTAATTGGTTAACTTTTCAATACCTATGTGTTGTGGTGTGTTTTAAAGTTTTACTCATTGAGTTGTATTATCCCCAGTTTGTATTATGGTTTGTTCCATGTCCCCCCATTGTTCCTTAATGGTTTTTCCCTAAGTTGTTTACTTCTGTTTTTCCCGCCATTCCTAATGTCAATCTCCCTTGATTCTGCTTAGTCATTCCCTTGTCTCCACCCTGGCCCTCTGTCTGTCACTCAACCTCCCATCCCTCTCATCCAGAACCTTCCCTAGGGGGCGTTGAGTGATTGGGCGGGGGCCAGGTCCCTCCTTCCTAATGTACCCTGATTTGTTACCCCACATGTTTGTCATCCCTACTTCCACACCCCAAATTTACCCCATTGTTTGGTGGGCGATCCCCTCCCCTGTTACCACCCCTCTTTATGAGCAGGTGCACTCACTGTGTGGGTGTTTCTCTCTGCGGCTGGTTTCCCTGGTGTTCAGAGCTCCCCTGAGCCCCACAATAAACTGGACTACAACCCCCGAGGAGAGTCCCTTCCCTTTCCTTCGCCGCTGTCCGAGCAGTCTGCCTCCTCCGAGGGCGAGTGCCCCGGCCGCCCCCCGGCACACACGTGCGCTGGGGAGTGTGCCCCGCTGCTCGCTAGCGTCCAAGGCTAGCTGGGAGCGGTCGAGGAGACCGCAAGGTGGACGCGCCGTGACACCTATGCATTTATTGGAGTCAGGGATTCTAAGAATTACTTTCTCTTACTGAGTTGTTGCTAAATTTATCTTGATCATCACTTTCGCTGGTAAATTTTAGTGCCCCCCAATAGATGTACTTATTGTAGCTATCCATGTATGGATGCACATTATCTTTGTACTCAGATGTGAGCAAATATCTGCAAAGGACTGTTACAATTTTTCTAGGACAAAGTCACTTTCTTTCCTATTATCCATCTGCTGTAACCAAGATGTTGCACATTATAAACTAAAATTTCAGTTGGTCCTGGTAAGATTGATAGTAGTTCAAAAGTATCTGGCATGCTAATTTCTACAAGCTGATGTGTAAAACATGCAGTTAACTAAGCCTGTCATTAAGAATGATTTTTATTGTTAAAGAAATAGTTTATAATGTGTTAGCTAAGGTGCCTTGCACTTTACCACAAACTTGAAATGCAGGATTTAATAGCAGTTCTTATGATACTCTTTACAAATCATGTCAAATCTAAATCAAGATAGCCTCTGGAGTCAGCTCTCTTCCACTTATATCAGAATATAATGTACACAGAAACACATAAACTAGTTGATATGCTCTAAACTCCCACTTAATTAGGTCTTTTGGTAACTTGTTTACTCATATGCAGTACTGTTTGCCATATTATGTCCTTTGATGTGTTAATACAAATTCCATCAGAATGAATCATTATTTGGAAAACATTTATTCAGATTTTTTTTCTGCCATCTTTGTTAATTTTATTGAAGCACTAAAAGTTTATATAGAATGGGAACTCTAGCATTTTTATTAGGGAACATTCAGATATGAGCCTTTTGCTTCGTAATGAGATCTTATTAGAAAATGTTTCTCACAGATTTATAGAATCATAGAGTGAGCAGGAGGAACATCTTTCACCAGATCAGGCTGCTCAGTGCTCCTTCCAACCTGACCTTGAACACTTTCAGCACAGAGGTATCCACAACTCTGGGCAACCTCTTCCAGTGTCTCATCACCCTGTCAAAAATTTCTTACAACGTCCAATCTAAATATACCCTTTTTCAATTTAAAACTATTGCCACTTTTTTGTTACTACAGGCCCTGTTTAATAGTTCCCAACTTTCTTATAAGTTCCCTTTAAATACTGAAGGGTCACAACAAGGTTTCCTCAGAGCTTTCTCTTTTCCCTGCTAAACGGCCCCAATTTTTTCAACCTGTTTTCACAGAAGTGCTGCTGCCCCCGATAATCTTTGTGGCCTCATCTGGATGTAGACAAACAGGTCCGTGTCTGTCTTTCATTAGGTACCACAGAGCTGGATTCAGCCCTTCACATGGGCTCTTGCAAGAGCAGATTGAGGCAGGGAATCACCTCCCTTGACCTGCTGACAACACCTCTTTTTATGCAGCCCAGGATGTGGTTTGCTTTCTGGACATTAAGTGCACATTAATGATTCATGTCCAGTCCTCTGTCCACCAATATCCCCAAGTCTTTCTCCCTGGGGCTGCTGTCAGCCCATTCATCCTTCAGTCCCTGTGGATGTGCCTCAACCCAGATGTAGGGGATTACGCTTGGTCTTACTGAATTTCATGAGGTTTGCATGAGCCCACTCCTCAAGTCTGTCAAGGTGCATTGGGATGGCATCCCTTCCCTCGAGCAAACCAGCTGCAACACTCAGCTTGGTGTCATCTACAGACTGGCTGAGGATGTACTCAATCCCACTGTTCGTGTCACTGGTGAAGATATGAAGTACTATTGGTCCCAGTATGGATCCTTAAAAGACACCACTCCTTACTGATTTCCACTTAGCTATTGAACCATTGACCATCAGTCTTTGGAGGCAGCTAGCCAGGGAGTTCCTTACATATTAAAGAGCCTACCCTTTAAATCCATATATTTTCAATTTAGGTACAAGAATATTGTGTGGGACTATGTCAAAGGCCTTGCAGAAATCTCTGTAGAGGACACCTGCAACTCTTCCCTTCTCCATTGATGCAGTTGCTCCATTGTGGAAGACCGCTGGATTAGTCAGGCACAGATTCCTCTTGGTGAAGCCATGTTTCCTGTCTCTAGCCACCTCCCTGTCTCTCTCATATGTTTGGACAGATCTTCCAGGAGGATATGCTCCATGATCTTACAGGCTGACTGAGGCTGACTGAATGAAGCTGATCTAATATACATAAAATGTAATGAGTAGACAGTAAGGAATATGGCAGCCCATATGTCCACAAGATTTATTAATTTTTTTGGCAAGTTATGTGCAGACTTAGGCTATTTGTGTGATTGTATGTTTGATTTGGATATACATCCTTCTTTCCTGCCCTTTTGATGTGAAAACTGATTCTTAAGCACAGTCCTGAATTTCACATGGGATGTGTGTGAAATATATCAGGAACAGATCATGGAACATGTGATATGAAACATGCAACTAATCTGAACTACTAATCTGAAACTCACAAAGGATTCTTTAGAAAACCCCTTGTCACTGTAGGACATAGTATAAATGACGCAATGCAGTTTTTTTCAAGGTAAATGAAAAAACTGTTTATTAAAAATCTGACTTTATTTTTATATTTTTTTGAAATGTTTGCGTCATTGGAGGGTGACAGTGTCAACTCCTCGATGTCACTGGGCAACCCAACAGTCTATCAGGTTGCTTGTTCTCCATGAAAGAATGAAAACAATAAGTTATTTACATAGGGTGTGAGAAAGTTCTGTATAAGAATGTAAACATCAAAAAACTTTTAAAAACTTAAAAAAATTAAAACAACAACCACTGAAACCACTGTTTACTGTATCTGAAAAATTGGTTTACATGTAGGAGTTCTCCAATTTATTCATGAGCAATAGTTTCAATGCCAGTAAAATTAGATTAAGAATAAAAATGCTTTTATAGTCTAATTATATAACGGAATGTTATTTCTCATACTACAGATAAGCAATCACAAAAGCCCTTGCAATAGAAAGAATTATGTGTTTTTCAGGTGAATAGATTGCAAAGTTGCTACTGCTTGCTATCAAGAGTACAGGGAATAAATTCAACTTCATATTATCAAAATAAAAAGAAGAGTCAAAGAAAATGTACCTTCAGAAACCTTGTCTCTTGGCAATAGTTCCATGTTAATGAGTTTATTAGCTTAGGTCCCTTCAGTGTTTTGGAGTTTTAACAAACTCATAGCACTAAGTGCCCACAGATTTGATCAGTGCTAAGAGATTTTTAACAGTTAGAATCTTAATGACTTTAGTCATTTTGTAGGAGGGAAGAAAAGGATGAAAAATATGCATAGAGATTGTTAATTATATGGTTACTTGTTAAATGATGCAGGAAAAAAAATGTTAGTTACAAAAAAGGAAGAAATATTTGACATCTAAGAAAAATGTTCTCTTTGAAATCCTTCACTTTATTATATTACAGCATTGGATATGCACAAAGTCTGATCATTTTAAATAAATGTGACAGATAAAATACACTCAATTGACAGTTTACTAAACCAACTTTGGAGTAGAAACAATTGTAAAATATAGGGCTGCAGCTGGTTCATAGAAAAGAAATCA
Organism: Peucedramus taeniatus; assembly: GCA_013400575.1. Classification (NCBI taxonomy): domain Eukaryota; kingdom Metazoa; phylum Chordata; class Aves; order Passeriformes; family Fringillidae; genus Peucedramus; species Peucedramus taeniatus. The sequence goes on from WBNO01024185.1 coordinate 22,372, forward strand.
ATTTAATTCTTACACTTGTGGCAAAGAAATTAACTCCATGATTCTAATTTAATTTGTCAATGCCATTATTCATTGAGAAAGACAAACTCAGTAAAAACATCAAGAGATGGAGAACACATTAGATAAAAGACTGATTCAAAGAGCTGTTCCAGATAAACTTATTTGTCAGTGATAGTACAATTTATATGTGTGCTCAGCTTCTTCAGTTTCTAGAAACATAATATGGATGGTGTCATGTGCATTTGGTAGGCACAGAAGGCCTGGCATAACTAGTATTAATTTCATGACTTGAGCATTGCCTGCAAAATTAATCCAAACAAGTCAATGTCTGGCAATACTGGGACTTCACAGAGCTGGTATTCTAGGGAAAGATGTTCTCACAGCTATGCCTGTTCCACTGTGTCCTTAGGCAATTAGCATTTGAAATGGCAACTTTAAAGTGAGGTGAGTGTGAGGAGAATTAAATTTGTTCAAAAGAGGAAAAAATTCTGCAGCACTAAGCTGCTTGTTAAAAAAAAAAAAATCTAACTTTGGTAGCATCAATAAAATATTGACAATGAGAGCCCTTTTTGTTCCTAAACCAGGATTACATAGATCTGCAGTTTGTTCTTAAATGGGGCTGAGTTGGTTAGGTCTGTGTGAGGTGCCACCTACTTGCAAACAAAACAGGGAGGTAATTCAGCAATTACTGCAGGAGAAGCTTTTGCTGTTTATTCAGTTGAGAACTCAAGAATAGATTATGGGGACTGCCATAACATCTATATAGAGCTAAATCATATGTTTACAAATCAGCAACTGGTTGTCTTAATAAGGCAAAAAGTAGTTAAAGGATGGTATGGTCTCTTCAACTGTTTTACTGTGTTCTTGAAAGTTTACCATAGGTGTGTAAGCTGATTCTGTATAGTGAAAATAGTTACTTAAACTGTCATTGATAGTAATTTGGAGTCATTGATAGTAATTATGCTTGTATAAAGAATTTCTGAAGTGACTTTACTTTGTCAAGAGATGTAAGAAGGATGATTCAAGGTCAGCCTTGGGAAGAGGAAACAGAGAGCGTAGTAATGTGGGGAGGATATAACCCAAAATAAAAATTCAGAGGCCCAGAGAACTCACCATAAGATTGTGAAATTTTGAGTTCTTGATAGAGTTGAATTTCAAATTTTTCTTATTGTGTGATAAAAAGGGGAGAAAAACCCCAAACTGCAACCAAACCCAACCTTTCTACATATTCTGATTTTTGGACGAATATAGTGAAAATTGAAGTTGCGTTTCAAAGACACTTGTTTTTGTTCTTTTTTTAAATTTTTTAATTGATGGACCCATATACATTACAGGCATTTCTTTTGTTATGTGTGGTAATGCAAAAATCCCATATTGTTCCAGAGAGGGGATACTGAAGAGCACAAGTGGATTCTGTGTGTGTGTGGCGAGTTCTATACTGTCTTTGAACATGTAGTTTTCCTGTTTGTTGTTTCTAAATTCTAAAGTTTGTGTGGGAGTTCAGACAATTTAAAAAAATGTTCATAATTTTTACATAGATTTAGTAAAAAGATACAGATATGTCTGAAGAGAACGGTTTTCTGCTATTTCTTGTACAATCATAATGGTGTCTCTACACACACTGTTTTCTGTTACTGTTGTAACAGAACATGTACTGTACTCATGTTACAAGAGTAACATTTTACTGAACTTTGGTTTTACGTATTACTGTAAAATAATTATCTGTGGTAAGTTGAGTTGGTGAGCAGAAAGTCTTATTCCTTTGTATGGACCCTGACTACTAAGAGATAGTTATGGTGTGATAAGCATAGCCAGTTATTTCAATTCTTATGCATAGAAAAACCATAAATAATTTCTTAACTGGCAAAAATATCAGTTATATCAGTCAATTTAGGCAATATCTAATCAAAAGCTGATGAAAGATGAAAATCAGTTACTCAGGATGTGAGGGATGTGAGCACTGTATAATGCAAACCATTCCAATATGTGTATATTATCTCAAATTGTTGCGTGTTTTATGGGTTTTGCTGGAAGATTAAGGTGTCACTGTCAACTTGCACAGCAGCCAGAGGTTCTAGCTCGATTTCTAGTTCTGTTCTAACTCATTCTAGAAAGCAACATGTCACTCTGGCACCACTTTCAGTGGTATCAAAGGGTGCTACTGAGGTGAAAATGTTTCCCAATTATTTACATGGTCAATTTGAGTATGGACACAATGGAAAAGGAGTTGTTGTTTGCATCTCTTTTTCTGCTTTATTTTGCCTTCTGGTGCTGCTTTTGGTACAGGACTTTCAATTAGACAGAGATGCGTATGAATAAAGAAATATTCCAACTCCTTTGACATTGGTAGATACACTTACAGATTGGAAAAAAAATCTAAGAAAATGCAGAGACTTCCTCTAAAAAATATAGTTGGCCAGCTGAAATACTCTTTGCAAAATGATACAAAATTGGGTGAAGAATTGTTTCCTCTCTTCTCCACACCTTGTCTAGTTCCACACACAGTGAAGTTCTTGAAGCAGCAAGGGATCGTCATATACAGTCCATGTCACCTCCATCTCTCTTGAAGTTCCTCTTCAACACTTTAATTTTGAATTCCTTTATGTCTATGCTTGTAAATTGGTCTTCTTTATTTACTCTTTATTTATTTTATGCATGTGGTTTCATTGAACTCTTTTTGTTGGGGGAAGAGTTTTGTACCACCACCTGCACAGTTCTAATTTTTTCTAGCACCAAAGTGCAATCTAATCTTTGACTTTCTCTTGGGGTCTGGTTTAATATGAGAGTCACTTTGCACTCAGGAGTAAAGTGCTGTGATTGATTCAGTATTTTTGTTTTGTTCTATGTGTAACATAGTTGACTCCAACTTTCTCCTCTCACCCACAAAGCTGTCACAAAACCACTCAGAACACTTTTTCCCTTCTCCATAATTTGGGATTGTTATGTTAGTGATATCTTCCTTATGTTCATAAGTATCTTTTGTTCAGCCTGACTGCTGTGGCAGGGAACTTAAGTAGTTCTAAGAATTGTGCTCTGTCTGCTGCATAAATATTTTAAATCAGCAGCTTTCCCAGATTTTCCAAGAGATTGCTCCATTTTTTAGAGAACGCATATATTGTGTATGGATGACAAGGGTATGCAACTGCAATTCCTTTATATAAATACATAACTTTATGATATTACAACAAACAATAAAACAAATTCAGATTAAGCAGAGTTCATCTTAAAAACTATATAATGTTTGCTACAATCACAAAAATATTGACTGTGAAAATAAAGTTTTCTCAATGCTCACATTTAATGTGTTTCTACAGACACCATTATTTTAGTGTAATGGTAAATAATGGAAAGAGTTCTTTGGTTTGGAAAAAAATTAAAAGTTGCTCATATATCTCCAAATGTTTCTGGTGAGCTTGGTAATTAGTTGTTTCCAGGAATAAAACCTTGGGCTGGCTTTTAGTAGCCCACTAAGAATACATATGCATATCTCTGTATTGCAGTCATAAAATAACTGCAAGAAAAAAGAGCATACAACATTTAAATAGTAATTAGAGATGGCTATTCTCAATATGCAAAAGGAAGCAGCTTTCATAAGGTTAACATCTACATAAGCAATCTGAGACCAACTTCTCCCTGAAATGTTAACAACTTCTCAAGGGAAAAAAAAAGAGCATGTGGTTTTGTAGATCTTGCTTAATGTTCCCAGAGACTAAGCACATTGCTGATGAATCTAAATAGACAGGAGTGTCTATTTTGCACAATATTTTGCTTCCTCTGCTCTCATTAAACATGCAATTATACTATTATATCTAAAGGTACTTGCAGCTGTATTTATGGGAAGACTGATCAATGTTGTCCAGGTGTGTGTTGAATGACAGTGAAGATTCTGCATATTTACTCCTCCCAGTAAAACAGAATTCCACTAATTCCTCTAGCTGTCAACTGCTTTATCTATGTAAGTAGTAAATTACATGCAAAGATGGTTTGGATGCCTGAAAGTACTGGCAAAGGAGAAAAATAAATCCAACAACAAGGAGAAAGTTCTGGTTTATGCACTCTTAATGGCTAACTTTGTCATATCTCAAGTATGTTTTATCCAGGAAACTTCTGCTGGAACTGGTATATAATACGGTCACTAAACAGTCTTCAATCAGTTATTGTTGGTAAATTAAAAATACCTATACACTGCCGGAGCTTTGAAAATGTATGCACAAGGAAATTTTTTCTAAAAGTCTGATGAAAACTCTTTGGACAGAATATGACATGTTGGAAAAAAAATTAATAGTGCAGTGGCTTCTGCTGTTTTACTAGCTTTTTTTGGATTACTTAGAAATTATTTAGTTCTAAAACGGTTAGTATTCTTATTTCTGAATGTATAGATTTCATGAGGTTCTGAACTTCCTTATGACTTCCTAAAAGCTTACTTAAAACCCTTCTAGTATTTCAAACTTCATAGCATTAATGTCTGCATCAGTAACTAAAGATAAAATCTGTAAAATGTAATTTTAAAACTTTGTCTTAGTTATACCTATCTGGAGTCCAATCTTCAATATACTGTTTCAACAGATGTTTCAGAATTTGAGACAACTTTAAATTATCCAGTGAAGGCAGAGCTTGATTAATTCTGATGGGTTGAGAACTGCTGGAAAAGAGAATAGCCATAGTGCTAAGTGTAATCTCCAGATCAACCCAACAGCCCTTTAAATCCAAGTAATCTACAAGTAAAGAAAGGAAAATATCAATTTATATTAAGATGATGTGTTGCCAAGAAACATGGACAAAAC
>WBNO01024186.1:2192-25720 GCA_013400575.1 Peucedramus taeniatus
GGAGTGCGGCTGCCGGACCCCGCCGCGCCCAAGCACCGACCCCCCCGGTGCCGTGACCGGCGCTGGGATTTAAGGCCCGGTGCGGGAACCGGCGCCTCACGGACGCCTGGAAGAAGCCGCTGCTGTCTGCACGCAGGGGCAGTGCCTCGGGAGCCGGCAGGGTTGGGGGCTGCCAGGATCCCCCAGGACGGTCCCTGGAAAATGCCTCCGCTCTGGCCGGAGCAGCATCGGAGGGGGCACAGAGTGGTGCCATGGCAGAAACCCCCGGGGAAGGGGGTCCCGGGGTCAGATCACCGCGACGCTGCGGCCACGGCCGAGGGCCCCCGACGCTGGCATGTCCCGGACCACACTTTGGAGCGATGCTGTGCTTTCTGCACGTGGAAGGGTAAAAGGACAGCGAAGAGAAAAAAAAAAACGTGGCTCAGCAGAAATCTGGGTTTGGAGTTTTCCTAGGACAGTTATTGTATCCTGCCCTCGCTGAAGAGAGGAGATCACGAACCCGGGCCAACCTTTTGTCCTTTTATATCTGATGCATAACGTTAGGACGTGAAGGGTTGTCCTCCCATCCTACAACGCTCGCACTCATCCTGCAGCGCCCGAGACTGCGAGGGGCTTGGCCCAACACCTGTGAGCCAAAACACCTGGAGCGGCCGGAGCAGAGCGCCTCGCTTCCCCAGGTACTGGCCTGAGCTGCTCCCAGGGCTGTCTCCTCTCCCCGTATTTGAGGGGGTTGGAGGAGCACAGGTTGCAGGGAGCACCCAAAGACTCCCACCACATTTACAGTTATCTGCATTTTCTCATATTTGTGTGAAACACATCGACCCCAAACACGGGAGAGGGAGAGCGCTGCTACAAATTCCACCAACTCAGTCCGGTTTGTCAGCATTGGGGGAAGGGGGGAGGAAGGAGGGAAGGTGTGGCGGAGAGTGTTACTGATTTGGAAATAGCCAGTGTTCCTCTGCAGCACTACAGTCTCTTTTTCCTCCGATGTCTGTCGTTTTAAATTCAAAGTAGAGGAGATCTATCAGCGATCCTGGCCCAGTGTGCTCCCAGAGAAAAAGTCACATCTGAGATGGGGATGCTAATTAGACCGAAGCAATTTAAAAGGTGTTAGGTGGGCAGTGCTGTAAAGTTGAGAGCACTTAGGTAGCATACTCTAATATCGTGAGTGATCTTTACAGAGCTGTTTACGGAAAGCCATCAGAAAAACAGGTTTTTAAGAGGAGCTGGTCCACACGGAGGAAGTGTACTGTCCCGTCAGACAATGATTTTGCAGCTAGACATGAACGACGGGAGATGCTGGCTGTTCTGTCAGCACTCCGTCCCCCTGTCCTATCTAGTCAGTACAAAGAGAAGCCAGAGCCGAGGTGGCGCAGCTGACAAAAGCAGCGGTTTTATTTTTGAGAGCGTGAGAGGAGGGCAGGAAATGCTGAGAGACTTCTCTTTTTCAGCCAATATTCGTAACTATTTTTCTTTCCCCTCACCTACCAGTAAGTTCTGTCTCAGCTGTGCTGCCAGTTGCCTCATTCTCGTTGGTGTATTCCCAGGGGTCTTTCTCTGGCGTATTCCGCAGAGAGACTCGCTGCCAGCACCATGACTGGGTAAAATGCTTTTTTAAAAGACCTGCACAGAGCTTTTCTGTCTGGCACTTGGAGGGCTGCTCCCCTTGCTGGCTCTTAGGACTTTTTTTCTCTAGTCCACAACCGTACTCACTGGAGCCTGCCTGGTTTTGGATATAAACCTGTATCAAAGCAGAAGGCTAACCTGGTTTATCACAGCAATGAATAACCCAAACCTATTTCATCAGCCTAGTGTGGAAGATCTCAGGGTTGCAATGAACACTTCAGTCTCCTCCCTTAGTCACTTTCACTGATCTTGAATGTGGTTACTTTGATAGTTAAAAAGACACTGTTTTAAAAGTCAACTGTGCAGAACCTTCTGCCTGGTCAAATGCTTGCATACACAGCTGAAAATGAGCCAGCATCCAAGGGAGGCCAAGCCACACCAGGTGCTGGCTTCTACCTCTTCCTGAGAGCTCTGTGAGAAACCCCACCGTATCCTCGGAGGTTGCTGCAGGAACGCGGCAGAGCTAGGGCCTGGCCTCCCGGGAGCACAGCAGGATGCTCGGGCCATCAGAGGGCCAGGCAGCTCGGGCTTCCCCGGCCTCTGCGCAGCGGCCGCTCCTTCAAACCCGGGGAAGAGCGTGCGGGAACGCACCACCCGCCGGAGAGCTGCAGCCCTGCGGCGCTCGGGGCACCCCGGAGAGCCTCAGGGTGCCTTTTTCCTCCGCTGCGCGTTCTGGTCACACGAGCAGCACTCATCCCACCGCTGCCTCTACATCCGAGCGAGCACATTTCCTCCTGGGGAGCTGCCGGGGTCTGCGGATATAGAGCGGCCAGGACGGGGGAAAGGGGGGACAGGGGCCAAATTTCTGATTCCTTTGCTCGTCGGAAGGCGCCGTGGAGTGCCTAGGGACTGCAGGGGTCTGGGCAGAGCACAAAGCAGGAATTGAACCTTCGCAGCTGTAGGTCGGGGACCTCCTGAAATAGCACCCTTGGAGTCCACCCTTTGTCACCGTGCGCGGACTTTGATGACGGCCCTGGGTGCCTGGCAAGTGAGATGGCCGGAGGGGCAGATTGTCACCTCTCTTCTGCATTAAGCACAGCAGATTCTGGCTGTGGGCCGCTGTGCTCGGCGGAACAGCTTGCTAAGTTGTAAAGCTCGCTTCCCGCAGTCTGAAAGCATCCTCCCGTAGACATTTTAAGAGGAGGGGTCCATTACAGCTATGTTGCAAAGTAAACAAACCAAGAATTCGTTTTTGGGTGGTTTTTTTTTTTTTTTTTTTTTTTTTTTATGGGGGCTCTACCTGGAAATAGTCGACTTCACTATACAATACTTGCTTTTCCAGTCTCTCTTGAGAAACTTTTAAAAAATTACCTCAGGTTCATGTTGTACTGTAACTTCTGTGTTTGCTGCTATTAAAACGTTGAAAAAGGTCAAATTGATTCCTTTGCTTTTCATTATTGCTGGGAGAAGAGGTAGATTAGAAGACGGGAATTTAAATCACTGAATAGTCTGCTTCCAAAAATTACCCACCAAGAAGAAAATACAGTGTATTAAGTGAGCCCATTGCTAGACATAAAAGTGTTCCGAAAGTGCAAGAAGAAGACAGGATGCTAAAAAATCTAAGGCTTTCTCAGAGCTCAAAAGCAGACATATTCAAAGTATTCACTGTCACCTTTCCTTGATTAGGTTTCCTATTATTAAACTAATATTCCTCTACTGATTGTAAAAAAGGATGGTGGATTACAGTCTCCAAACACATAATTAACTCTAATCAAATAAATGGAGAGGATCAAAACTGGGTAGCATTAGAGTCCAACATGGTCCAGAATCTTTCCAGATCAGGTGCTTAATGCCCATAGAAACACAGTACAATATTCTCCTGATCCTCCTTAGTTAGCCAGAGGCTGATTGTTAAGTAAGCACATCTCATTGTTGACATTCTGCCACACACACAAATAGATGCCACTGTAAATCCCAGCTGCCAAAGGATTTTTCATCCTACCATATTTTGCTTTCAAATACTTTTCAAATTTCCACTTGAGAATTTACCTCAAGTCAGCTGCTTTAGATAGGTGTTTTAACCATCATCTTTCAGTGGCCTATAGAAAGGTTTCCATCCATAGTTTTAGGAAACATGCCTGTCAATGCAAGAACGTGTAAACACGCATTTAATCATGCTAGTCAGCAGGGCCTTTGTGCATCGACTGCTAGGCATCCACAGCAGATATTCAGAAGAGGAGAAGTACATGAAAGAGGGATGAAAATGTTTGTACATTTTCAAACCTCAGGCCGCACTGCTACAGCCCAGGAAGTTTCTCATTCACAGCAGCCCTGGGTTGAAGCCCCCCTAGACACATGGTGTGGGGAGGGTTTGGGCTGCATGAGGGGTCTGTACACCCTAGAATGCTGGATTTGTCTCTAAAATAGGTTTTGTGGTAAGGGACTGGGGCAGCAAAGACTCCCTAACAGCATTTTGCTAGATTTTCACTGTGTGGACCAGAAACAACTGGGATATTCATCTCACTACTGTAGACAATCAAATGTCCCTCAGAGAGGAGGCTGTCCTGTGGAATAGCTCTCTGAAGTGCCATATGAGCACAGATCCTACTGGAAGGGGAATGTGGCTGGAAGGGACACTATGGGATCATGTGGCTGGGGACGAGGACCAGAAGGTGGTGCAGGGATGCCTGGAAAGGGATGTGTGACATCAGCGACACATTGTGCAGGGCTGTGGCAGAGCAGCTCACAGGGGCAGCCAGGGGATTTCCCACACAGCACCTGCAGCCAGGCTCACTCAGATGCCAGGAAGGAGCAAATGACGGGCGGGCGTGGAGGTCACATACTCTGGTTCTGATGCTCAGGCTTTCCATCAGCACATCACGCTCAGACCCAGCTAGAATGGTCTCTGATAAAGAGGAAATGGCCAAATCATGACAGTGGGGCAGGCCCTGTGAATTGCATCATCGTTTGGGTGACTCCACAATGTCTGGTTACAGAATCACAGAATGAGCCAGGTTGGAAAGGACCTTTGAGACCTTCAGTCCCAGCTGTGACCCAACACCTCCTCATCAGCCAGACCCTGGCACTGAGTGCCACGTGCAGGCTTTGTGAAACCCCTGCAGGGACGGTGACTGCACACCTCCCTGGGCAGCCCATTCCAGTGCCCAACCCCTCTTTCAGTGAAGAATTCTTTCCTGGTGCCCAGCCTGACCTTCCCCTGGCACAGCTCAGGCTGCGTCCTCTCCTTCTGTCCGTGTCACCTGGGAGCAGAGCCTGACCTCACCTGGCCACAGGCACCTTCCAGGAGCTGTGGAGAGTGAGGAGCTCACCCCCGAGCCTCCTCTTCTCCAGGATCAACAACCCCAGCTCCCTCAGCCCTCCTCACAGGACTTGTGCTTCAGACCCCTCCCCAGCCTTGCTGCCCTTCTCTGGACATGCCCCAACCCCCACATGTCCTTCCCAAACTGGGGGGCCGAGAACTGGACACAGCACTCACAGTACTGGTCAGTGCCAGCCTGGCAACCTCTTCCACAACACCACCACCTCTGCTCAGCCCCAGCATGTTTCTGGGGACCATTTCTTCTGTTTTGCATTCTGCCAAGATACTCACAGTCCAGGCCAGACCCCTCCTCCTTGCTGGTCCTCTCCCACCCCTGTAGAAATCTGCTGCTTGCCCATCAGGCTGTTCTGTTGCACAGCTCTGCTTGGCAGGGCACTGCTCTGCCTGCCACCAGAGTCACAAAAATACCCGTTACATGGAGATGAAAAAAAAAAAAAAAGGAAAAAGAAAAAAAGAAAAAGCATTTATTATTTGTACTTTAGCAGTGATTTTATTTTAACAAATTGGGAAGGTTTCTTGCCTTTTCCTGTCAAGAATTAACTCCCCTTTTTGCTTCTGCAGCATTTCTCTCACCTGTTCCAAAGCTATTAGCCTCTTATACATTGCCATGCAATAAAACAAAACACTTTCTCCCCCTGGAAAGGCTTCTGGCTACTATTTCAATTCTGGGAACCTTGAAGAGTGTCCAAAGTGGCAACAGCAGCTTCCAGAGGGCCCAAATCCTCCTGTTCCTGGCATCTCCCATCCCTTCACCTTCATTGCTTGCAGAGCTGGGAGCCCCATCCCTCCCGTGGTGCACAAAGCAGCTGCTCCCCCCTACACGAGCACAGGAACGACATCTGCATGGAATTACACATGGAATTCCTCCAGGGAATTCATCCCAGAAGGAGCCTGCAAGATGATGGTAGATGCAGCGTGTGCAGGGTGAGAGCCACTCTTATTGGTCCTGCTACATACAGCAACAGGTCAGGGTGTTTTCAGTTCTTGCATTCCTTTGAGAATAATTACCACACGAGATTGTTTTTCTCCTCTCCTTAGGTATTTTTGGTGTAATTTCTCTTTCTTTATTTGCATTCACTCTGATTCTGCAGGGGTGGGGGCTGTGTTTGGAGCAGATGACAAAGAGCTCTGCTCTTTCTCATCACACTGTAAATGGTCATTAGCCAGGGACTTTAAGAACAATGCAGAAATCTATTTCATTAACTCCAGATTCTGCTTACCTCCAATTATACAGCTCTATGAAAATTACCAAGTGTGAAATATAAAAATGTTGTCTTGTAATTGAAACCTTTTTTTAGGCAAATTTTGAAATCAATAAGAAGAAAATTGAAAAGGAGTGGTTTGATAACACTTGCCCTATTTGCTCAATATATATCTATAACCACCATGAAAAGCCATTTGCTTCACCATATGTTCTGCAGGAAAGAATGCTGAACAGATCTGGAGAGGCACTTTAGACCAGGGTATGATATAACAGGACCCAGGGAATGGCTCCCAGTGACAGAGGGCAGGGCTGGATGGGATCTTGGGAATGAGGAATTGTTCCCTGGCAGGGTGGGCAGGGGCTGGGATGGAATTCCCAGAGCAGCTGTGGCTGCCCCTGGATCCCTGGCAGTGCCCAAGGCCAGGCTGGACACTGGGGCTGGAGCAGCCTGGGACAGTGGGAGATGTCCCTGCCGTGGCAGGGGTGGCACTGGGTGGTTCTTAAGATCATTCCCAACCAAAACTATTCCATGATTCCACATTGCTCCCTGGAGACTGCTGTATCATTGCTCTCTCTGCTGCTCAAACTGGAAGAAAAGACTCACTTTCCACTACCTTTCTTTCTCAGTCTCAGAGATTTGCTTGAACCGTGGCTCCAGGGATGAAACAGCGTCCGAAAAATGCCCAGGTGTGTTCCTCTCCTCATGGCTCATGGCAGCCTCATGGCATAAGACAGACTGAAGATAAACCCTCGTATTTAGCGTCACTAAAGCAGAACAAAACATTCTTTAGGGGAATTTCCTCACTGCATTTACAGCTCTGCTCTGATATTTACTTCGTTCATTAGTGCTGCTATTTTAGTTCTGTCTCTATTTCTTGCCCTGTGGGGTATGCATTATTTTGAGTATTGTGACCAATTTGGGGGAAGTTTTTTCAGAAGTTTAGCAGCAAGGCACATGGGATGTCATTAAACATTTGTTTCCCTAAGGACAATGCCAGTTGCCCAGCTGGAAGACCCCTCTGGAAGCTCCAAATGGGACAAAGATCTTGGGGTTTTTTGATAGGGTTGCCTTTCTGTCTTTCCCTCCCTGCCTGTAGGAGTTTCCAAAGAAATCACACAGAAACTGCAGTCCAACCTGCACCCACGGCACAGGACAGGTAGAACTTGTCACCTTGGTGAAGGAAGGTGCTCTGGTCTGGTCAGGAGGTCTGTGAGTCCAGCTAGGTGTGTGCAGAGCAGCTTGGCATGGGTGATCAGTGGGTGCTTTCTCATCTCTCTGTCTCACTGTCTGGTCCAGCAGAGAGGACAACAGGCAAGCTACCACATTGGCACTCCTCAAATGTAGATCTCAGCCTGAGAAGGGATGCGTGGTTGTACAAGATGGACAGTGAGGGAAATTGCAAGGAGAATAATGGGTTCTGTCTGGAAAAATAGGCTCTAGCATGGAAGAGGGTGTTGGTGGGCATTTGGGGTGGAAGGCATGGTTATATGTGTGCTAAGATCTGCCAGGTGCATAAATTTTGACATCAATATTTTGCATCAGAGCAAAAAGACTCCAGGATGAACTAGGGGATGAGCAAGGTAAAGATCAGAGACCTTCCACTGCGGTTACTTCACCCTTTTGTCTCAGGCTTTGACACACTTTTATTGAAAGCCCTGCCACTTTGGCTCCTGTGAGGCTTCTCAGGCTGCCAGCTCTCTACAGAGAGACCAAGGCACTTCACCTGGGCAGGACTGCAGAGAAAAGATTAAAGTGGCAGCGTCTGTGCATGCAAAGCTTACAGTAAGTAAAGGGGCTCCAGTTCAGAAGGGAAAACTGACTTTTGCTGACTACATTGACATGCTGTGACTGGTGACTCAACAGTCCACACTGCTGAGGGTTCTTCCTACTGCCTTATCTGTAGGGGTGACACTTAGGCATGGCAGGAGTTCTGATGACTGCCCTGGCTAGGGACATCAGGAAGGAGCAGAGGCAGAGTGAGCCCAGCCTGTCTGTGCCTGTCCCTGGCATCAGTCAGCCCCAGACTGGCACTGCCTGTGCCGGGCTGAGGGGAGCAGACCCACCTTGTGCACGATCATTGCCTCAACAGCAAGGGTATTACATGTTCCAGAGACAGATCACAAGGGGGACAGCTTGGCCCCCTTTCCTCCCAGCCCTCCTCAAATCCACACTGACTTACAAAGATGCCACAGAAGGAGAGGGCTCGGCCAAGCCTGCCTTCCTGGAGCTTCACCAGGAAGGTGAAGTCCTGCAGCTTCACCAATAAAAACACTCCTTCTCTTACTCCAAATTCTGTGGGTTGTTTTTGTTTTTGGTTTTGGTTTTGGTTTTTTTTCCAAAAGAATACCACTAGCAGGCTTTCTCCACCCATCAAAGTGTTCTTAAGGAGCAGTCATGGTGAGATAGCAGACCTGAAATGCAGATCCTTGTCCTGTACAGGTAAGCCACCTGGCTCTCATACTAATTAATCATATGAACACGGTGAATCCTGCCTTGCAGCTGGATGAAATTCAATCTAACAACTTCATTTTCTCCGGTTCAATACCAGCGTTTTAAAATATAAAATTCCAACTGTGTGCTGCAGTCTTTAATCCAACCTTCAGGACAGAGGCCTGAAATTTTAAAACCACACAGGAAAAAAAATAAGGACTTTCCTTATTAATACCTTGCTGTATTTGCTATCTGAATATTGCAAATGATTTTAAAAACAAAGTTGTACATGTATATCAGATATCATTTGAAGTAATGAGTGTATTTTTCTAATTTTCCCAATGCCAACCTAACAACCCATTTCCAATATCATGCATAATAATTAATTTGTTTTCTGTATAGTAATAAGATTAACAACTTCACATTTACACGGGGTACTGAGTTATGTTCAAATAAAATAAGTTCTAATGAGAAAAATTGGAAGTGGCAGCAAATCAATGTTCCACTCAGCAATCCAAGTTTATGTGTGTTTGTCTATCTTTCCTGCATGATTTTTGTCAAAGTTCCACTGTAAACAAGATAATTTCTTTCATGTTGGGTTAGCCTGGGTAAATATGTTTAATGAACAACAAATACATTGTAAACATTGAAATAAATCTAAATACCTCAGAAAACATCCTGGAAGCTATAGGGTGATCCAACAGACAGTGTGCTAAATAGGAGGCCTCACTCCTATTGGAGTGTGTGAACTCCCCACAGAGAGAAAGCTGACACCCCGCACGGCATGATTTCAAACTAATTCTTAAATGCTTTATTTTAAAAGATCTGCCCATGTAACATGCATCTCTCAAAGTATCTTCTTTTTGTCAATCAAACTGGGAAATCTGCTTTCCTTTCAGTAAAATATTGAAACAGTGGCTGAAACCAGTGAATTCTAACTAAGCAGGACAAACACCAGGGAGATTTGTAGCTTTTTCTAGAATGGATATTCATGGAAAAGCCAGTGCTCCAATACTCTGCAGCGCCTGTCTGAAACTAAACCTCCAGGATTTATCCTAGCAGCCCTTTTTCCAGGACTCCCAGCTAAGCTCACATCTCCCAGACACTTCAGTAACAAGGTGACAAGGCCCAGGAACGACTCGTTCTCCCGAGTATTTGTGTACCCGAGTATTTATGTATTTATGCCTTTATGTATTTATGTACTGCAGCACCCGCCAGTACCAAAGGAGCCTCTGGTCTCTGCTGCCTTCCCTTCACAGCCAGGGCAGCTGAGCTCTGCCCACTGCAATCTGGGTCAGCAGGCACCTGAAAACCTCCTGCACAAACGAAGCCCCCTGTCACCAGGAAAAGCCCGTGCCTCTTGCCAGGGCCAAAGCCATTGTGCCAGAGCAGCCCCAGCACAGCTCCGAGGACAGTCCAGCCCAAACTGCAGATGGAGAGCGGTGAAAATGAAGCAGCTATTAATAACTTGTTTGTATCGTTTCCGGTACACTTGTTTCCTTGCCTAATTATAGGTGACTCAAGGTTCACTGCCCAACTGCACGGCCACCATTTCCCACCAGATCGTCAGCTGCCGACACCTTCACGAGATTTTAAAAGTTTGGGCTGAGATTTTCCACATCATGTATGTGACGCAGACTATGGTTTGCCTCTTGGGGTTTCTGTTTGCTTGTCTGTTTGTTTTAGAAAAAGCTTTGATTACAACTAGTCATTTCTTAATGATATAACAATCACAGAATCAGAGATCATCCTAAGTTGGAACAGACCCACAAGGCTCAGCAAAGTCCAACTCCTGACAATCACTGGTATAATCCTAACACAACTTTTTTTTTTTTTCACAAGAAGTTTGTTTCAGAAAGCTGCTTTGACCATTTTTGCAATGAGAACTTCACATTTTTGGGCTCGGGGATTCCTCCAGGTGATACATCTATTTTTCCCCACAGAAAACTGTACATGCTTGAGGGCACTGTGAACTGCTGGTTCCTGTGTGATCTGTGGACATGAGATCACTGGCTGTTCAAACCCCAAAATTCTCACATACACTGAGCAGCATCTTGTATTCCACCTCCTGCTTCTCGCCAGCCCAGCTGTGTGTTGGCTTCATGAGGTCGGTGAGGAGTGTTTCAGCCTGGTCTGAATGGGGAACCCTTCAGCCTAGGCTTTGGCCTCCCAGGGAAGGAAACAAGGCTCAGCAGCCAAGAGAATTGAGATCCTTCCTATGCATGGGACTGTCATATTCTGAGCACATAGTGCAGCCTGTCTGCCCACTGACAAGCAACCAGTCTGTCTCTCTCCACCACAGGAGCAGCCTAGGAGGCTTTCAGAGACATTTCTTGCCGATGTGTGAGAGGAATTCAACTAAACTAACCTACTATTTGCTTCCTCCACCTACTCCTAGAATAATTTGGGTTGAAAAAGACCCTTAATAGCACCAAGAAAACTCCTCTCCTCACCTTGCTCCAGCACTGCCATATGAAACCCTGCCACTTGTGCTCTTCTGGACCACCCTGCTCCTCTTGTGTGCAATACCTGCACCTGTCACCATGCAGAGATCAGCAATTTTTGCTAATTCCATTGCTGAAATAAGTAGCAGCTCAACTGGATGCTCAACAGGATGTTGAACTAGTTATCTCCTACTTATGATTGCAATGGAATTAGCTGAAACTGGAATGTTTAAAAATTGCTCCATGTACATCGTCATGACCATGGCATTCCTGTGCTGGAATTTTTCCTGTGCAGGGTCTTTACCACCCTTCTTCCTATCAGCTCAGGAGTGGTGGCAGCCCTGCGTCCCCAGAGCCTCCTGCCAGGGCAGCAGCCATCACAGGCTGGCTTTCCATCGCCCTGGTGAAGGGCACAGAGCTTTTCCTCCCCAGAGATGTGCTGCCCTGAGCCTGCTTTGCCTAGGCTTAATATGTCCTTCCACAGGAGACACGGTGCTCTGCTCCTGCAGTGTCCCCAGGGATGGGCTTCTCCAGCTTCTAAGAGAGATACCAACCACCCCAAGGCAGACCCACTGGACACCTCACAGAGCAGCTCTCACGTGGATGCATCACCACCTCAGAAGGCTCCTCTCTGCCCAGCAAACACACCTGCATGCCAGCTTCTTTGGTTCACAGTCAGCACAGACCCTGTGAATCCAGAGATCTCTGGTGACAAGGGCCAGAGACTGTGCCCAAATAGTGGTGTCTAGACATGCCACCATGGGCTGCTCCTCCCACAGCTCTGCAGTGATGGGCAGGAGCTCTCCTGGAAGGCATCTGCACAAAGGCAGGAGGAATGAAGCCAGGCTGAGGCGAACTGGACACTGTTAACCACACAATTCCTTTTCTGTTTTCCCTCCAAAAGGGAAAAGTGAAAGAAGAGGCAGTGGGATGTGTGGTGGCCTCATGGCTAATGCTGCTGCATCTGTCCTAACAACTGTTGGCACTGGCAGTGCTCCAGCTGACACACTTGCAGGCAGCTCAGCCTGGGCTGCTTTTGGTGGTTTTTTCCCTGCACTGGCTACACAGTTTGTGTTATCCTTCCTTACTGCAAGCCTTGCAGGAGACACCTAGGGCCTGGCCCTGTGCCCAGCCAGCTGCCCCTGAAGGCCCTTCAGATCAGCCATGGCTTCACAAATGCCATGAGGAACAGTGACCAAGCTCTTCAGGGTGCTGCAGGGGTGAGGCTTCACCTGCCATGGGTTGTGACACACCAGAGGTAAGTGGGTTTGTCTGGGTGTCTCTGCCTGAGTTGTTGTTCCACCTGGGGATGCAGACCACAGAGCCCCTGGGGTCAGTCCTGAACATCCATTGGAATGGTAGCAGGAGAGAGGAGAACCTGAGAGCTCTCTTTGCCTTCCTGAAATCCCAGCATCACTCTCCTGGTCTACCCATCCTTGGAGGCAGAGGAGCAGCCTCTGCTGGGATCTTCTTCCCATACAAAAGCTCTGCAAAGACTGCCAAGAAGAAACACGGTGTGGGAGCAGGTTCTGGAGTTGCATGGAATGGGGCACAATGCTTACATCCCCAGCCTGAGCAGAGTGTGTTTCCCTCCCCGGGTGCTGCCTGATCCAGCCTTCTGGAGGATCAGCCCTACATCAGCACTGCTCTGATTCCTGCCAGCTGATGGCAGAGGCTGTGGCACCCACCAAGGGCTGGCCAGGGTTTATCCTCCCACAGCCACAGCTCCTGGCTGGCCAGGGCCCAGTGCCAAACTGAGGGCCCAGGTGGGGCTCAGGAAACAGAACAGGGGCTCACCTTGCTGCAGCAGGAACTGTGGGGTAAGCAGGGGAACTAGCCAGGCTGGATTTAACTGGAAATTCTCATGCACCAAAGGAATGTCATCTGGACTACAAAAAGTAGACCTACACCTACCAGGAGTGAGACCTCTGGGATTCGTTCCTGCAGGTGGATTGATGATGTATGTTCCAGATTTGTGACAAAACAGGGTAAAATTTCTGCTGATGTTCTTCCCAGGGTGAGAGCGATGTGAGCAATTGTGAATCCCTGGAAGACAGGCAGAGAAAGAGCTTGGTGAATCACCTGAGGGTGAGAAACAAAGCTGAGACACAGCCAGAGTGACCCTGGGGCTGGCAGCCCAGACCCTCTCCCAACAGGGGGCACACAGCCCGGGGAAGAGGGGACACTGGGGTGGAGGGGGTCTTCTGCACTGAGGCCATGCAGACAGCTCGTGTCCTGCTGAGGGAGGACGGAGCACTGGGCAGTGCCTCGGAAGCACAGGGGCTGCACTGGCTCTGTGTCACCTCCCCGGGTCCCATCCTGCCCTCCCGCCCAGCCCAGAGAGGGATCAGGGGAAGGCACTCAGGGAGGAGCCACACAGGGTGTAAAGGGCTGGAAACCTTGTGGGCCAGGGCTGCATGGGCTGCCTGAGCTGCCCAAGAGATTGAAATCACTATCTATAAGCACCTTCTTGGAGAGAAGAAATTTGACAGAAGGGGCTGCTCGGTGCAGCAGACCCTCTTAAATCATGACCCAGCATTTAAACCATTTCAGGCCAAGGCTAAGCCAGTCTGAAGCAGAAATCTATTCCATAGGCACCCAGCAGGAACAGTCCATTTCTCAGGTTGGCTCTGCACACCTCTGCACTCCTCGCATCAGGGAGCTGTGCTCCAAGATTTCCCAGAAAATTTATTCTGCAAGCACTTAAAATTTCATCATCTGAGACAGAAAACTTGTAGGAAAAGCAATGTTAGAAAGTACCAAAATCTTGGTGATAAAATAACCAGGCAGGAATATCCTACAGCTGTGTTTGCTAGGGAGGGTATTTACTAGCCTAAAGTCATCACTCCTTCCCATTGCCTCAAACGCTCCCAGTAAACAGAGAGACAGGCACCAGGTCTCCAGCTGGCACAGACTGACTCTGCTCCAGATCTGTGCTAATACCCTTGTTTACATATGGCCTGACACACTCTTAATGCTAACAAGTAAATAGAAGCCTGTGGCTCGATTTACTATGCAATTACACTTGCAAAATAAGAAGGAAAAATAAGCTCGTATTAAGCACTGATACGCACATTTTATTCAAGCACAAGTGGCACATGACAATGTGGATTTGCCCTTTGAGATGTCAGAGTTTAATGAAGTAGGAGAAATCCTGCAGAGAGTAGCACAGGACTTAGATTTCTCCTTATGAGGATTAACTTCATGCCCCTGTTTAGAAAAACAAACATTTTCTGCAGTAAATGAAAGTTGTCCTCCAGCTCAGGATAGCCCTTTACCATCACTGCTAGATTACTTTGTCCTCTGCTGGCCTGTTCCTGACAATGCACATATTTCTGGCTGGACCTTCAACCCCTTGGGTCACAAGGCCCCAGGGTCCTGGAAGTGACAGACCTCTGCATACGTAGGCTCCAGAATGTCTTTTTTTCACAGAAAAAAAATAATATATGCTCATATCTATATCTTTTCCTGGTGAAGGAGACCTGCAGTCTTGTGGAGTGCACTGGATGCCTGTGGTTGTACAGTGGATCACTGTCTCTCATGCCCACAGTGAAAGGCTGTCCTGCCTGTTGTTTCCTGGACAAAATGTGCAAGGGAGTGATTTTGCCACAGCCCTGGGGCACTGTCTAAGTATCACTGAAACTACTTGGCTTTGGTTCATTTCCCAGCAGAGAATTATGTACAGACTTCGTGTTAGACTGTCCTTAGCAGCAGAACAGAGGTACTGCATGCAGATCATCCTTCTCTTCTCCCGATGCCCTCGAGGGCAGGAACCCCCAAAGGCACGGTGTCTGCTCAAAGGACTCTGCAGCTGGGTGCAGCCTGGTGAGCCCCACAGACCCGATGGAAGTCATCCACCTGGAAAACTGGTTCCTGCATTGCCCAGTCAGACTGATATTCAGGCTGGCAGCTGAGCAGAGGAAGAGAAATATTCATTCTGGGGGGAAAAGTGACTTTCCTGGGACAACTCCTTCATGCTTCCATGAGATCTCCCTTGGAAGTCCCTGCTCAACCCTTAATGTCATAAATTTAGGGTTCAGAAAATCCTACAGAAAGTGAAAAATGTTCCATCACCTTCCAAATGAACAGGTGAGCTATGGAAGGTGCTATGCACCTGGGAGTGGTGAACATCCCATACTGAAGGTGCTTGTCTGTCAGCACAAGAGACCACAGCAGACTTTCCACTGACTGTGACAGATTTTGCATGGTGACTGCAGACAATCTCAGAGCCCATGAACTGGAGCCCCTGCAGTGGCCCTGTGGCCAGCCCTTGCAGCAGTTGCACACTCTGTCACCAGACATTTGGTTGCACCTGACTGGAGCTGGTGGCTTCTACACCACAAACCTCTGGCAGGGTGGAAAGCAAGACAGGGAAGAGGAGCAAGCAAGGACTGATGACACAGTTGCATAACTTATTATTTAGGGAAATTCAGCTAAAAATAGCCAATGGGCTGGTTTTGGGTTTACATGAAGGAAAAGCAGACTTTTGGACTCTCTCTGGATTTGACTGCAAACTAGAAACCTGGGGGAGCAGCATGTTACCCTGCTGGTGCTCGTGGACTCCTGCCACACCTCCAGGCATGGTGAGCAGAGATCCAGGATACACCTCCACACAGCCTTAAGGACTGTTTGGACAAACTCTCAGAACACCAGCAGAAAGGCCTATCATGCAGAAGCCAATATCCTCCTGCTCCAACCTTGTGCCTACCAGAGAATGGGGTCACAGGACTGCTCAGGTGAGAGGGACCTCAGGAACTCTCTAAATAATCCTCTGCTCACAGAAGGGCCAGCTGTGAGACCAGATCAGCATGCTCTGCTCTTTACTGATCCTGTTCTCGGGAGCTCCTAACGATGGGGACTCCACCATTCTGGTCTCATTAGCACCAATATTCACTGCTGCTGCTGTTGCAGTGCAAATCCTTGAGACCAGCTGAGAGCAGAGGGTGGAGCAGCTGATTTACTTTCAGGCAGGTGACTTTCCTCCTCTTCCTTTTGTATTTGTGATCAAACCAATGAAATCAAGCAATCTGGAGTCCTGGGTGGATCCTGTGTCATGCCCTTCTTCTTCTTTCTCCATGTACATTGTGTTTAGGCATAATCATCCTCCCATAAGGCACTGCCATTCTTACATTTTAATTAACACAGAATAACAAACTTGTAAACTCTGAGCAGATTTGATTTGGAACATGTTGATGCATTTGGCACCAGAAAGTGGGTCACTGATTATATTCCCTCTATGCATCTGGTACCTGTTGTTCACTTTCTGCTGCCATGCCAGGAACACAGGTGCTAAAATTTGAACACTCCTGCTCTGGATTTATATGTCTATACTACATTCAGTGTGCAATGTCTTAAACTTATCTTTCACCTTCTGATAGTGCTACTAAGCAGGATTATTACTTTTTAAGGTGGTGCCTTTTCGCAATAACCCCCCAAAAGGAATGAAATCTTCCAAACATATCCATGCATAAGCAAAGGGATGAAACAGAGAATTTAATCATAATGCTTGTGCATGGCTTTCAGACTGACATCTGTACATTAAGAATATGTAAAAGTACCAATTTCATGCTCTGACAGCTTATTTCGCATTGATGGGGGATAATGGGGAAAATGCCATGGGAATGCCAAATGTCAAAGCATTACATAATGCAAAGCATTCACACATTGTCTCTTGGGTCGTCACCAGTGGTTCCTGAAGGGAAATTTTCCAGTAAAAGAGAGAAACAGAGACTGGGCCCAGCCGAAAGAAAATCAAAATCATGCAGTCAAAGCTAAGAACTATTCTGCAGTGCAGCACCAAGTCTTCAAGCACAAGTCTTTTCTGGCTTTGAATTGTCTTTTCACTTCTGTCAAAGATGAAATACATGTACATTCATTTCAGAAGCTGTAGATAGACTCTGAATGGTTTCCCATGGAGGATCTAAACATTCTTACCACCAGCATCCTCTTTTAAATAATTTACTTTCAGAAATTGTGGATGTTCAGAAAGGTAGCCTCACCCTTCAATCCCAGGGCCCTCAGCCCAGGGACTACAGCAGAAGCGTTGTTCTCTAGCAGAAGCTGCCTCAGGAGTGAGAGGAGCTCAGGACAATTATCTCCTCTTTTCATCAGAGCAGTGATGTTACAGGTTTTGCCCTTAAAATGCTGGGGATTCTTATCGAATGGAATTGGGAGGGAGGCAGAACACTGTTGCAATTATTTTGCTCATTTAGTGAGAAAATTAGAGTGATTGAGGAAAGGAAATATTTTCTCTGACAAGGGTCAATATGTTGTAAAATTCATTCTGTCCTCCAGCAACCATGCCCTGCCCAATGGCACTGTCAGTGCTTTGATCCAGTGCCTGGGCAGTTAGCTGCTCTGCCAGAGAAGGCAGGTGGGCACAAAGGACATGCTGCTGTGACATCCATGCACAACATCACCTGGTGCCTAATCTATGTCCCTGTCACCCTCTGCAGACACTCCATGCTTCTCCCCTAAACAGCTCCATCTTTTCCCTCTTCTCTCCACCTCCCTCTGCATTCCACCTGCCCCCCACTCCCTATGGCTCTTTCCCAGGTTCCTACACACCCGTGCCTTTGGCTCTCTGCCCAATTTCACCCTGGTTCTCTTGACTGTCAGCTTTGGTGGCTTTGACTTCACAGAGTCCTTCCCCTCCCTCAACCAGTGCCCCCCACTCCCCACATGCTCCTCTGGTCCTCCATTGACTCACGCAGCTGAAACTGTAATTAACAAGCTTTGAAGCACTGTAGAGCTGGCTCTAAGGAGCTAAATAATTACACTCCCTCCTCTCTCCCGCTGCTCGGTTTGAAGCAGCAAAGTGGAGCACTGGGAAGAGGAGGAGCGGATCAGGTGGGGGGTGGGAATTTAATTAACTTCTGAAGTGCTCCTGTTCCTGCTGCAGACAGCTGAGGATGATGATGGGCTGTGGCTCAGGAGGTTGCACTGGTCCAAACACCATGCAGTGACTAAAGTCCCTACGGTCTGTGCACAGACCCAGTGGCTCTGGGAGCTGCACATAATTTCCACACTATGATGAAGGAAGACCCCGTCAGGGCACAGCACCTGAGGTATGCCAGGGTTCCACACTGATGACTTTCAAGCTATTTCACTGTAAAGTCCGTTTAAAGCATCATTCCTGTGACATGGGCAAAGCAGTTTGCTGCCGACGAAACAGGAGGCAAGGTGGGAAAATGTTATGTGCAGAGGCAGATGCCAGCCACCTCCTCCCTGTCCTGGTTCAGTTCCTCATCTCATGGCCCATCTCTGCCCTGCCTCTCCCTGCCTTCTTGCCCAGCACTTCCTGAACTGTTTCAGCCCTCCTGCAGGTGCCACCTCTCCAGTATTGGTTCCATACAAGGCCAGTGCAGAGAATCCTGCCTGCTCCTGCCTGGTAGAGTGGGGCAGGTCTATCTTTGAGCTTCAGGGAGGATGAGTGGTTAATCACCTCAAAGTTTACCTCTTTTACTGGATCAGGACAGACTAAAAGGGAGTTCATATGCCCGGACGCACAACACAAAAAACTCCCATCAGTTGCAGGTTTGAGGGTTTTTTTTTTTCAGATGAAAACAATATGATTGTCAGGAAACAGTCTATGCAAGTCAAAGACAACTCCTCTGGGCACAGGTGACCAGAAGCAAGTACAGCCCACTTGATTCAATAAGTCCAGGTAAAAAGTGTGTTTGACAAGACTGCAAAATTAGGCTCCTAAAAAGAAGATTGATGCCCAAATAGATATAATTAACCTCCTTGCATGCCTACAGTTTTCAATCATGTCTTCATGTTGCTCCACAGTGGAAGAAACATCACCCAACATTTCCACCATGGCCAAGTGTCCTGAGATTTTCCTCAGCAACTCCCTTGGACAGGGCATTACTTTCCAGTTGTGAATTATCCTAGGAATGCCAGGTGAGGCTGCATCTCTCATAAGCCTTTTCATCTCATAGGGCTGGTGTCTAGTAAAGTTAGAGGAACAGGAGCCAGCCCCCTGACACAGAGACTTTATTAATGTGTAATACTGCTGAGGCATATTCTGGGTACTTTTTGTGCTGTTACTCTCAGAACTCTCGTGCTGTCGCCCTCAGCGATTAGAAAAACACTTTGGAAATAATCGAATCGAAAACATAATTTTTGGGTCCTTTCTGATGGCTGTTGGCCCCAGCGTCAGAGCCACTGAGGGTCCTCCGACGCTGGGAGCCGAGCGGAGGCTGAAGATGCTTCGGGGAGCAGCATCAGTCTCGCAGAAAGGCCGCGCATTCTGGGCTGCCACCTGCCGGCACCTGGACCGCGAGCTGACAGGTTACATCCCGCGGAAACGTCCCTCTTGCTTCCTTTTTCTTTTTTGAGCACATACAGTCTTGGGGGAAAGAACGACGGTCTCCAGCCGCCTCCTGCAATCTGGAAGGCTGCAGAAGACACAGCTCTGTCCCCAAGCATTTGAGGCTGCTGCAAAGCCACCTGTCCCTGCAACACGCAGGGGTCTGTCCGCAGGCGGCGGCGGGCCCGCTCCTTCTTGCGGGGTTTGTGCGGCCACTGGCGTCCTGCGCAGGGCCGGGGCCGGGGATGGGACGGATGGCTCCGCGGGAGCCGGCCGGGAGCGTGCATGCTGCTTTCCCGGCTCTGACAGGGCCCTGGTGGGTCTGAGCACACCCAGCGCTCACAACACCGCCGGCCCCTCCCGGGGGATCCCGCTGTCCCGAGCCGGCCGCCGACCGTGCGGGGCCGCAGCCCCGCAGCCTGGACGAGACTTCCAGCTCCCAGCGCACGGTGTCAGGCCGGCAGCAGAGAAAGCTGCTCTGAAGCCGACTGTTCCCTGCAGCCTTGCGGCCCGGTAGATGCCTCCTGCCACCCTGAACAGCTGAGAAAGCTGAGAGCTCTGGGGGAACAGGGGACATTCTCCGGGAAGGGAGGGAAGCCCCTCGGCTAAACTAAGCACAACCGGAGATGTTGCTCAGCACTCGCCACGGAGTGCCAAGGGAGTGGCACCTCCTCGGCTCCTGGACACACGTGAGCAGCAGGACCTCAGGCTCCGTGCCAAGCTCCTCTCCCCTCATGAGTGAATCACTGGCTCACCAAAGACAGCATGTTCAGGGGAGGAGGGGAACAGTTTGGGTTGGGGTCAGGTGTGCAGCGGGTGAAGTTTGCCACGTCTACAAAGAAACAGTGCTCAGGAGGAAAGGCAGCAGCCTGACTCAGCTGTCTTGAGAGATAAAGGGGTGCAAGGGTGAAAGTGCCAGGGCCTGAGGATCTCCCCTGAGTCCTGTTGAGCTGAATGCAGGCACCTCCATCTGCTTCTCTGCAGCAGCCAAGTGCCCTGCAGCAAGGCCAGGCTGGAGCTGTGGCACGCCCGTCCAGGGTGAGTGATGTCCCCTGAGCTGTGGTGGCCTTGGGGCAATGTGGGAGAGTCCCTTAGGACAGGTGACTGGCAATGGACGGCTCAGAGGCAGCTGCTGATGTTTTGCTATGATGCCACCCAAAAGAACCTCCTTTCAGGGGTAAATCCAGCCTGAAAGAACCTTGAGTGAGCTCTTGTGAGCAAAAAATACCACCATAGTCAGTGCTAAATCCAAATGCTCTGATCTTTCTCCTACTGTTTCTATAAATAGAGAATTTTCTTTCCTGGAAATACTCTGGGGAAATGTATTTGACCTGAGGTCTTTCTCCAAAGAGAGAGACCACACACACCATTTCAGTAGCTGCGCAGTGCGGGCTGATGGGGCAGAGCCCGCTGGCCACTGGCCACCCCACCACCCCAGCCAGGAGAGGGCAGTCCCATCCTCAGGCATCGGGCACCTGCCAGGGGATTGGGACAAACCAAGGCTGTGGCAGGATGGCAGCCTGCAGAGAGGGGTCAGGGTCAGTAATGTGGGAAACTGAGGTCAGACACAGGCACAGGTTCCAGGGGTTATCCTCAAGGTCCTGACAGTTGCATAACATTCTGCAGCTCGAGCTCATCTTTTAATCATCCTAACAGCATATGTTTTACAGCAATTAATTACCTGATATGTTTAAGTAGGTTTCATAACATCCAGAAGCATTAAAAACATTTTTGTTTTGAAAGGTGCCATGATAAGATCAGAGCAAAGTACCTGAGGCCAGTGCCAGGTGTCACAGCTACGTCAGGTTCCACTCGCTCTCTGCCAGAAGATAAAACCTTTCTACTTGTGGGTTGGATTTGTTCAGTTCTCCCCAGACCTAGAGCTGGAGGATCAGAGAACACATTACTCTGCTTTTCAAGAGGCAGTTTTGCAGCCCACATATACCTGCCCATGCTAGCATTCACAGAGGCAAATCACAGGTTGTAATTACACGCCAGTGTAATGCTGAAAATAGAGTACTAGCACTGCATTAGGAAACCCCCAAAGTCTGAGAGGCCTACAGATATTGAGATGAAAAATGAAAGCTCTGGGCTCAGTGCATGTGCCAGTGCATGCGTGTCTGTCTGCACAGGCAGTCCTGCTGGCCTCAGTGGAGTCAGCAGCGTGGAGGGGCAGCTCTGTGACAACCAGGCACGGCACTGTCCCCGAAGCAGCAGACACAGCAGACACAGCTGGACTCTTCCCCAGCTCCCTGCATCTTCTCATCAGCCCCGCCTGCCTCTCCTGCCCCTAGGAGGCTCTGCCTGGCTCCGTGCTGCTACGTGCTGCAGGTCACCCCAGCTGCTCTGCTGGGGTGACCTGCAAAAGCAGAAGCACAGCACACACACCCCTACATGAGTTTGTCTGGCAGCATCAAACAGGATGTCTGCTTACACGGGCGAGGGCTCCTCTCTGCTGTGTGCGGAGATCCCAGAGCTTGGCAGAGGAGCTGGACCCGGTCAGAGGATGTGTGTGCAGAGGGGCAGCACCTGGAGGGAGGTGGACAAAGAGGCACACACAGCGAGGGCAGTCAGCACCACTGTGCTGGTCAGCAAGAGCGCCGGGCAGCGCTGGGCCAGCCCCGCAAAGGTGAACACTGGAGACACTGGGACTCGTGCCAGGTCACTGGTGACACGGCGGGGCTGGGCCTGCTGGGGGCAGGTGCGTCTGCAAGGGGACACCGGGCAGGCGTGGGCTATTCACATACTCCTTGAACATAATTATCTCTCTCAGGATTTCTCCTGGGAAAGTCTGTGAGAAAGCTCAAACAAAGAAAAAACAATTATTATCTCTATTCACTGCCCCTGTTGTTTTGCACATGTGGAATGTGCTATAGAGATGGTTTACCACAAAGTGATTTGGTAATTGGACACTGGTGAAGGTTTTTTTGATTCCTTGGCCAGTTGGAAGAAGCTGTGTCAGACTGTCTGAGACAGTCATGGGTTTTTCTTTAGTATCTTTTAGTATTCTTTAGTATCTCCTTAGTATGTAATTTAGTATAGTATTAGTGTAATATAATATAGTTTAATAAAGCAATTGTTCAGCCTTCTGAAATCATGGGGGTCAGAGCACATTATTCTCTGGTTGGGGGGGTCACCTTCTTTGACACAGGCATGGCTGCTGGACAGCAGGGCACAGCAAGGACAGCAGCATTTACCGTGTGTGTAACTCCTGTGTAACTCGTGTGCACCTACCTGCCCCTTCAGGCACAGCAAGGACAGCAGCGTTTACCGTGTGTGTAACTCCTGTGTAACTCGTGTGCACCTACCTGCCCCTTCAGGCACAGCAAGGACAGCAGCGTTTACCGTGTGTGTAACTCCTGTGTAACTCGTGTGCACCTACCTGCCCCTTCAGGCACAGCAAGGACAGCAGCGTTTACCGTGTGTGTAACTCCTGTGTAACTCGTGTGCAGGTACCTGCCCCTTCAGGCACAGCAAGGACAGCAGCATTTACCGTGTGTGTAACTCCTGTGTAACTCGTGTGCACCTACCTGCCCCTTCAGGCGCGTTCCCCTGGCGCTCTCAGGGGCGCAGCATCTCTGCCATGATGATGGACTGGGGATGAGCTGGGGATGCCCAGCTGGAGAGAGGAAGGCTCTGGGGAGAGTTCAGGGCCCCTCCAGTGTCCACAGGGGCTCCAAGAGCGCTGTAGAGAGACTGCGGAGAGGGGCTGGAGTGTCAGCGCAGGAGGAAGGGATTCGCAGTGGCAGAGGGCAGGGTTGATGGCACATGGGGAAGGAATCCCTCCCCGCAGGCTGCGAGGCAGGGCACCGAGAGGCTGCGGCTGCCCCATCCCGGCAACTGCGGCAGGCCAGGCTGGACTGGGCTTGGAGCACCCCGCTCCAGTGGCAGCTGTCCTTGTCCCTGTGCCTGTCCCTGTCTGTGTCCCTCTGCCTGTGCCTATCCCTGTCTCTCCCTGTCCCCATCCGTGTCCCCATGCCTGTCCCTGTCTGTGCTCTGTCTCTGTCCGTGTCCCTGTTCCTTTCCCTGTCTCTGTCCCTGTCCGTGTCCGTGTCCCTGTCCCTGTGTCCCTGTCTGTGCTCTGTCTCTGTCCGTGTCCCTTTCCCTTTCCCTGTCCCTGTCTCTGTCTCTGTCCGTGTCCCTTTCCCTGTCTCTGTCCCTGTGTCCCTCTCCTGTCTGTGCTCTGTCTCTGTCTCTGTCCCTGTCCCTGTCCCTTTCCCTGTCCCTGT